>VYZQ01063695.1:13810-27723 GCA_013400655.1 Mystacornis crossleyi
CTCGGCTCCAGCCGGGAAGTGTCCCCCGGGATCCGGGAGGCTGCCCGGCCCCACGGCGGAGCCTCCGTCGGTCAGGGCCCTTGGCGGCCCTGTGCGGCCGCCTGGGCCGGCCGGGAGCTGCGCGGCGGCGGGACCGCCCCGGTGCCCGCGCTTACTTAGAGGCATAAACCCCGTCAGGGCCAGCTTGTGCACGCTCATAGAAACAGATCTACGCAGTAGTTACATAAATATTCGCATGTATATAGTGGTTCCATACTTCGCCCTACACCCCTCTAATCCCCACTCTCTCCATTTCTTAAAAACAGTTTGTCTCGCTTGGAAAAACAAAAATGAAACGCAGCCCCAGAGCAGCAATGTTGTAATATAATGATATTTATCTGTGTAGAAATACGTCTCAAGAGGTTCAAACCTGATAAGGTTATTTTGAAGCAGTTTACGAACGCTTCATAAAAGGAGAGTTGCAGAAAGCCTGCACTCTGTGCCCTGGTCCAGAGGTCAGGGACTTGAGGATTCCTGCAGAAATTACTCCTCATAGCCATAAAGAACTGTGCTGCAGCCGAGCTGAAGGCTGCTGTAATGTGCTCTTTTTTATTAATACTGCCCAGTTTTTATAGAATCCATGTTTTAGAGCTGTATATCTTATCCAGCTCTCTGTGAGCCCAAGCTCTAAAAAGAAATTAATCTGTTTCTTGGTTTCAGGGGTTTTCATGGTTTTAAAGTAACAGTAACTGAAAGTACTTTTCTACCTGTAGAATGAAATTATGTTTGGCTGTTAGTTTGGTGAGGAATATTTTATCTGTTAGAACTGCAGAGCAGTATAAAGACGCTTTTGGATGCACGTGTTCTCTGGTGATGTCAGGGTCCCTCTGGATGGCATCCCTGCCCCCCAGCAGCATCACTTGTCTTGGTCTACTTGTCACCTTGCTGAGCAATGCACATTTAAAATGGGAATTCTTCACTTGGGCTTGGGGCTTTAAAAGTCTTGCATTGCTTAGTAGCACCCTGAAGATGATAATCCATTTATCGGTTTACTATATAGGGTTTTAAATATCCAGTAGAAATCGGCATTTCCTCTGTGAAAATGAAACCTGTAAACAATCAGTCACTGCTATGCAGTAAAAAAATGTGTATCAAACAACTAGGTGTCCCCAGAAATCACATTATCATAGTCTGATCCATCAAATGGCCTTTGGAATATTGTGACAGTAAAGTAGTCCTTTACCCTATGGCTGCAGTTCTTGAAGGTATATTTATGTATGAGTGAAATAATGTTGTGTCTCCAAATTCTCCTCGCTCATTATCCTTCTGTTATCCTGAAGTAGTGTTTATTCAATAAGATTCTATGAAATCAAAGTAATGTATTAAGACATACTACTTTTCACCAGTAGTTTTATTGTGTTAAAGTCTGATGATGGCTCTCATCATGGTTTCTGTTTCTCTACAAGCTGGCTGCAGAATTCCCATCAGAAGACATTTTTTTAATAACAGCTTCCCCAGTTATAAAAGCTGTAACTAATTTCAAGCAGGTAAGAGTAAGACATCTTCAAAGTTTTTATGTGCAGATAATTTAGAACTCAGTGGTGAAAATGCTCATGACTTTGAGCTTGTTTTCATATCAGTGTGATTGCAGTGGTGTTAGTAGGATTGGTGAGCTGTTTTATAGTGGTCTTAGTAAGACTGATGAGCTGTTTTATAATGATCCTATTATTAGTAGTTGGTGAATGTATTCACACCATTCAAGCAAAGATTAAACTAGGTACGGTTGAAGTGTGTTCAGAGTTACTGAAGCTTTATTTCACTGCTTTATTAGTGAGTGCCCTCTTTTAGACACTGAAATGGTATCGTGGTCTTGCTCATGGTTGAACTTGGGGCAGAAACAGGCTTCTGACAAGTAGCAAAAGAAGGAATAGCCTTCTGGGAAATTGCTTGGAGTTTTATCTACTTCAGCAGCTGGTGATTCAGTGACATCTTTCCTGCTGGTTTGAAAAAGAAAATCAAATCCGTGCATGAATTCATCTTTGTGGCTAGTAGGGTCATTAAGCTGAGTCTGAGAGCTTTCTGTGAGATTGCTGGAGTAACACCCAACTAAATGCTTTCTGAAAGTTCTGGCAGCAGTGCCATGAGTGTCCAGTAAAGACATTTGCACAGTGCAGAGATGTAAAGTCTGTAATTCACATGGGTGGAACTTTACCTAGCTGAAGGATAAGGGAATAGCTAAGCACTATTTGAAGGCAGCAGCATCTAAGTTTTGGACATGAGTATCTTCATTTTTCTCTGAATTGCAAGCATGATGTGGCTTCTGGTTCCTAGCTGTGTTCCAAACTCTGGATATGCAATAGAGTAGCAGGCCTGGAGATTTCCATGCAGCCATTCTCTTTTGGAAAAACCCCAAAATTGTCATAACTTATTTGAATGTTTTTCAAGTTCTGATTTGCCTCTTTGGCGTTTGTATTTTGTTTGTGTTTGTTTTCTGTTTGGTGTTGTCCATTTCCCCCCAGGTCTCTGAAATACCAGATAGCGGCTCTGGATGAGTTATTTTATCAAAGTTACAACAAAGAGAAAAACAGGATTTTAATGCTGTGTCAGATAAGTTAAAAAGCAGTGTTAACAACACTGATAATAGATTTATTTATGGAATAAAACATTGCAGCAGTTAGAGCAACGGTCAGGGTTCTCCATTTTTGCTTAATCTCTATCTTTAGGATTAAAATTCTCTGTAGTACGTTGACTCTTTAACCAGGAGCAGGCATGAAAAGATTCTGTATTGAAAAAGGAACTTTTAGCAGTTACATGATAACAGATATTCAGACAATATGGGCTTTATGTTGTTATTTCTTTACTGGAAATGAGCACCTTCTGTCAAAAGCTGTAGAAAAAGAGATGGATAAATGATCCATATTTTCAAATACCTCTCTTTCTCCTACAGGTCTCTAAAACACTTGAGGAATTTGATGTTGAAGAGCAACCAAGTTCCCTATTAGAAAAAAGATATCCCAATATAAGAGTTATACAGTCTGGAGTAAAACAGTTGAAAAGTGATGACCATGTAAGATAATGTTTTCTTTTTTAATTTGGTTTTTCAAATTATGTATATAAGAAATAATTTAAGAAGTAGTTGAATGTTTTGGGTGAGAAGTTTTGTTGAAGAACATTCTGGTTATTGAATTGGTAAGTTACCAAAATTACAATAAAATACTTTCTAATTTCACTTAACTGCTTAACACTGTTTTTCAAGTAGAAATACATACAGGGGACAAAATAAATCTTTAAAGAATCAACATTACCACATTTTCTTCCTTCTGTTTAGCAGGAATTGTATTGCAAATATGAGCAATGGACAGCATGTACATACCCTTGTTAGCTCTGTGGCAACATGTTATTTTTCACTTCAGCATGTATGAGAAACTCACATTCACATCTAAAACTGGTTTTGCTCACTTTTAGGTTTTGGAGATGTAATTTCAGGTATGTTCTGCTAACATCCAATGGTTTTGTTATATTGTTACTAGGTTAGTGTTTTAGTTTAGGTCTTGGTGGACACAGATAATTAATATATGTGGATTTGGAAGATCTTTTGCCCAAAACCACTTTAAACTATGCAGCTTCCAGTTTGTAGAACAACAAATAATGTCATAAAATGTTTAAATTTAAGGTCTTCTTTCTCTGAATGATGTAGCTTGTTTAGTGCCTCCACTTTTTCTTCATCAAAGAACAGATTTGCAGTCTTTCTCTGTGTCCTATCCTGTGCCTGGTTAACACAGAGCTACTGCTGTTGAAATGTTTAGATGTGATCCTCAGTTGCTAATGTATAGTAGTGCACAGTTCTGTTACTGGGGCCAGAGGGACGTTTGTCACACGGAAAACACAGCTCTCTTCTGGCACAGCCAGTGAGTACAAAGTGCCACCAAGTGGTAAACTTGATCTTGCTTGGAGTGCACTGTGTACACTTCCCCTTATATTGGTGACATACTTGTGAGTGTGGTGGGAATAAATGACACACAGTCAGTGAGAGGGTGAAGGCTTGTTCCTTAAGAAACCCCTTACAGTTTTTAATATCTGCAAATTACTCTGACATTAAGGAAAGAGAAAGCTGATATTCTCTTAGATGTCTTGATTTAGATGAACTGATTTTTCTTTTCATTGTTAACAGAAAATTTACACTGAAGATGGGAAAGAATACATATATGAAAAACTTTGCCTGTGTGCTGGAGCCAAACCAAAATTAATTGTTGAAGGAAACCCGTATGTATTAGGAATCCGGGATACTGATAGTGCCCAGGTAAATGTGTTTTGGACTTAAAAACGTGTAATACATTCCTGCATCTGGTGCAAAATACCAAAATTTTTGTAGAGTGAAATGGAGAAACACAAAATAATGGTTTTTATTATATATTCTTAAATAGGAACATTTTCACTAGAAGAAAAACAGCCCTATAATGCCACAAAGTAAATTAATCAGCCACTACATTTGTTAAGTTTATAGGTAGCTCATACACAGTATTTCTAAAATGATAACATGGAATAAACTATATTCTTTCACCCTCCAGGCGGAATCCAATTGGAAAATATAAACAGGAAGTAGGCACCAGTAGAAACTTCCCTGGGAAGGTGTGTGTAGTACATGGTACAAAGAGCTGCTTCTTACAGTGGAAAGCTACTGAAGGAATGACTTTTTATTCTCTTTTAGTTCTACTGTAGCTTCTCCTCTTTGTATAGAAAAGAGTGAGTTATAGTCAAAGTTGTGGAAAAGTTTCCACCTGAGAAATGACTTAATAGAGTAAAAATTAAGCCTGGAAGTCAAGGTGAAGTTTCACTGCTGTGGGTCTTCAGAATTAGAGGAGGCAGGGGGCCACTGCTTCTCCGTAGCATGGAACTGCCTTCCATCAAATGAAGTTGGACCTTGAGGATAAAAAAAGGAGTTACATTTTCAAATAATCTGAAGTGAAACTGACGTTGTTTGTTACAACAGCGTCTGTTACAGATCTCTGGCTAACTATGTGTGTATCAATAGTCTGAGAAAATCAAAACTAAGAGCAAGAAAATACTGAAAAGGATATAATTAATCGGTGTGAGGGAACATGCTCTAAGTTCTAATTGACAGTTTTCCTTTCTTAATGCAGGCTTTTCAGAAGAATTTGGCTCAAGCTGAGAGAATAGTGGTGGTAGGAAATGGTGGGATTGCCCTTGAATTAGTGTAAGTAAACAAAAAATACATATTCAAATAAAATCTTTAACAATGCAATATTAAATCTAGTGTATGTGAGTTTGGGACAAGGTTGACTTACAAAATTGTATCTCTTAAAGCATTTAGTAGCAAAACTAATTACAGGGGTTTTTTTGCAATGTAGTGGTTCTTACTGACACAGAAAATTAGGAAAGCTCCAGAAGAAACTTTGACCCGTAGGTATCAGGAACATACAGTTACTGTTCCTCATAGTGCAAACAAGACACAAATGCCTGTTTTTAGCAGTGGAAGTCTGGCAGAAATGCACTCCGTTTTCATTATGGGGAGCAGGAAATACTAATTAGTACTATTATAAATTTGATCTGCACCCCCTCACCCTGCCCCCGCCCCCTGCCCCAGTTCAGTCGAGGTTTTGTTGGTGAGAAAGTATGACTTGTCAACTTGAAGAGATTTTTTTAAAATGGGTTCCTTATGTAAATATTGAGAAGTGGATTTGATAGGTTGGAAAGTCTTGGATCCCCTAGTTCTGGCTTCTGGAAGGAAACTTGACACACTTCTGCTTGTGTTGCTAACATTCAGATCCTTTTCAGGCAGTCTGTCATTTTATCCCTTGTTTAAATGTCCACAGGTATGAAATTCAAGGCTGTGAAGTAATCTGGGCTATCAAAGACAAAGCCATTGGGAACACTTTCTTTGATGCAGGAGCAGCTGAATTTCTCATTCCAAAGCTCACTGCTGAAAGCAGAGAGACTCCAATCGAGTGTAAAAGAACCAAGTACACAGTGGAAGGTAAGGGTTTAGTGTCCTGACACTGCAGCAGCAGCAGCAGCATTTCATACTAAAGATAGTCTGAAAATCAGTCAATTTAGCAGCTTGGAATAAAGCTTACTGTTATCATTAATGACATTTCCCTCTTTCAAAAACTGAGAGTAAAAAAGCAACGTGAAAACCCATCCTGAATTTATGTAGACAGAATGTAATACAGTTACTTGCAAACTGTAAAAAAGTGCTTACCGTTGTGCCAGATTCATATTCCCTGTATTCCTTCTGCTGAAGAACTTGTTCTATTTTCTGTAATGTTTTGAAGTGAACTATCTCACCATTATATAGGAAGGAGCTGTCAGATAGTAAGATACTGGAGGAGCAGATGAAACCTCACATAACATTATTACAGATGGAGTGAAACTGCAGTCTCAGAAACAACAGTTAACTAGGACTGCATGAACAAACATGGCACAAACATATGTAGGACTAAAATCATAACAAAAGGAGGAGCATGGTTCTAGACATCAGGTGGGAAGAATCAGGATATTACACTTTGGCAGCCAGATGGTATTTTTCTGTTAACTGAGAATCCTTGTTCTGAATTCTGTGGACAAGGAAGTAAGCACACTAAATCTGATACACTCCATCTCTTTCCTGAAGGAAGCGAGGAAAAAGGAAGACCTACAGCAGCATCTGACAAGCTGGGCAGTGCCTTAGGCCCCGACTGGCACGAGGGCTTACACCTTAAAGGGACTAAAGAGGTATAGGTATAACCTTGCTTTCATATTTGTTTAAATGTTGTGGGCGTGAGTATATGTCAAGTTTCATGTTTGCAATAAAGCAAAAATCCTCACGTTTAATTTTTTTTTCATTTATGAATTCCTTAGCTGTTAGATATTTGCATCTGTTTTGCATTTAAAAAAATTACCTGTCAAGGGTGATCAGTCATAGACCAGCTAAAGGATGTTTAGGTTATTTAGCAGCTTAATCAGTGGTGATTTGGCTGTTGAAGGCTGTGGAAATGTATTTGTGTAATGGAAAATGAAACAAGGCCCAAATTCACAAAACAATTTAGAGAAACAGGTAACTTTCCAACTTCTGGTTTGAGCTCAGAATATGGTTGAAACGTGGGTTGATGGTACAGAATATTTTTCCTTTTTACAGGGTTTAAAACAAAAACCTGTTATCAGAATTTAATTCATTATAGAAAAACAAAGGATTTGCAATCCTGAAAGACACAAAAGATGAGTTTATTCTGTTAAATTTTGAGCTCTTCCTGTAAGCTCAGGGGAACTTGAATACATTTTCTGGCATGCCAGAAAAATCTAATTGTTACACGCTTTCAAGGAACATCAGATACCTGCTGAAAAAGCAGGTAAATTGCCATTGGCTATGGTTAGATCTGTGCCAAAAGAGGAAAAATTGTGGGAATTCAGTTAGTGGGCTGGGATATATGATGGGGGGTTTTCCAGTTTTGTAATGTCAATTTAAGTGAATTAATGTCCTATTAACAATCTTGTGATTGCTGATCATTAGATTTATGATTTTGTCAATCTTTCTTCAGTTTTCTCATAAAGTACATATTGAAATACTGTGTGAAGTAAAGAAAATACACTTACAGCAAGAATTTATCCAACTGCATCGGACTTCCTTGACTTTTCCTAAAGGAGAGAAAAATGTAGAACCAGATGAGGGTGAGTGCCAGTGCTGATAAGATGTTGAAGATAAATCTGTGCTGGAGCACGTTTGATTTTGTTTGTTGTTTTAAAGCAAATGCAGATTTGAAAAATAAATCTTTTATCTCTATAAATTGACGTCTAGCAGTTTAACCAAATTTATGGGCTACAATTAAATTACAAAATCTTATGGATCAGACCCTTTTTTCCACAAAGTAACCAAAATCCTATATGCAGAATATTCCATCCTTAACACAATCCATTAAAAAGTAATATTTTAGTAATGAAGTTAAAACAGGAGAAAAAATCCACCAACATTTGGTATCAAAACTGAAGTAAACCTTCAAAGTAGAGGAAAATACCCCTTTTTTTCCATGAATAATTTCTGTAATTTCCTGTAATTTCCACCTAATTAAAATGAATATTTAAAATACTATTTTAGTGATCAGTTATTTTCACCATAAGTTAAATCTGTGACGTTCTTTTTGCTTTTAAGGCACTTCCTGTGCATCTGTAAATTTATGTAAAAGAATATTTGGCAGTTGCATACTTGAGAGAACATCCCTCAGGACACAGTATTTTCCCCCTACAAATTAGGGCTTTAATTTAGGAAAATTCCAAAGAAAGTTATCAGTAGGAGTTGGAACTGAGATCCAAAATCTGTTTTTTCTCTAGTTCTGAGTGATGGTAAGAAAAGTCACAGGTAAACTCTGATAATTTTTTCCTTTTTTAAAATAAATTTATTCTTCCTTTACCTATTCAGTAACCTCAAGGGTTGTGGTTTTTTCCTTGCATATCTTACCATAATTAATAAAATGACTTCTGTTGGTTGCATTCTCAGGGCAAAATTTTCCCCTTTTTCAGTGTTGTGGCCTGTATATGTGGAATTAACTAATGGAAAAATTTATGGATGCAATTTCATTGTCAGTGCAACTGGAGTTGTGCCAAATGTTGAGCCATTTCTTGATGGCAATAATGTAAGTATACTGATTTCTTTTGGAGCTTTTTAAGTAAGGTGAAAGAAACTTTTTCAGCTGGTTTATGCTTCTGTTCTGACACGAAACATGGATTGCTAAAGATTGAAATATTGTGCAGTGTCTCAAAATAAGGCAGGTTGATACTGAGACATCCAACATGACACAAATATATTTGATTTGTGGTCGTGGTTTATTATGTTGTTCCCCAGGTGTATATACACAGTATATATGCAGTATAAAATGTTAAATTAAGCCTATGCAAAGAGAGAAAAGCATCTGTATAATTGGCTAATGTGGCAAAAATGTAGAATAATTTTCACATTAATGCTGTACCATATTCTTACCTTATAAATCTTGACATTTGCTCCTGGAAAGGAAGCAACTATTTCCAATCTTTTTCCTCTGGGACACTGAACTGTCAGGGTGCTCATGTTCATTGAGGGACGTCACCCTGAGTCAGCACCTAGACATGGATGGTGATTCCGGAGTTCAGAACTGCTGGGTGAATTTCCAGGCCTCAAGATCATTCTGTTTCTGTGTTCGGTGTCTGCTCAGCAACAGCTAAAACATCCCTGGGTTATTAACACCGTTTTCATCGCAAATCCAACAAATAGCCCCATACAAGCTACTGCTAAAAATTATCCCAGCTGTTGGGGTATTTGGGGTTTAGTGGTGCCATCTGACTAGGAAGTAAAAGGCTGTGCTCTGGTTAAAGAAGCAAATGCTGAAACATAGATCTGATGTTGAGCCATGAGATATTTCCAGGTCTATGCTATAAGCTGAGATCAGGATTTAAGTTTTTGCAATGGTATTTTCTTGCCTTGGCAAACATAGAAGGCGATCATTTAAGACTAGGTGTCCCTGTAACACACAGTGCAATTTGGAATTGGCAAGTCCTGTTATCTCCTGCCTAGGTATCAGTAATAGTCCTTTAAAAACCTGTGCTGTGCTCTAGAAATAACAACAACAATGCTTTGTACCTTCCATGGAGGTCTTACCACTCAGGATAGTCTCATGTTGAACAATAAAGTAACAGATAATTGCTTATGGTGGAGGAAGTTGAGTGACTTGATGACTTGTTTTATTGCTGATGTGTGCAAACCTTTCAGTTTGCTGTGGGTGAAGATGGAGGACTGAAGGTAGACAAGCACATGCACACATCCCTGCCAGATGTGTACGCAGCTGGAGATATCTGCACAGCGGCGTGGGAGCCGAGCCCTGTGTGGCACCAGGTACTTCCTCAGATGCTTGTGATCCACAGGGAATTACACACCACAGGGAAATTACACACGGAGGAGTGAAAGGTTAAGCGAGTGGATAATCCTCAGTGTGTTGACAACAGTTTTACTGAGGTGGCTGGAAACTGAGTTCAGAAGGCCAGCCCTTCTGAGTATTAAAAACACAAAGTATGCACTGAGAAGAGCAGTGAGTGTGGTCATGGCACAGTGACAGTCTTGTGACTTAAATCTTCCCAACTTTCTCCTTCAGATGAGGCTGTGGACCCAAGCTCGGCAGATGGGATGGTATGCAGCAAAGTGCATGGCCGCAGATGCTTTAGGCGAATCTATTGATATGGATTTCAGCTTTGAACTATTTGCTCACATTACAAAATTTTTCAATTACAAGGTCAGTACAGTCTGATAGTTGTAAACCACTGAGTGACACATTCACCAGCTGACACTGAGCAGATGCTTTAATATTGACAAAACAGGCTTCTTTATATAGTAATTAATCCTAGTTTAGGGTTTCTCCGTTTGTACTAATGCATATGATATTTCAAGGGGAAGATTTTTGAGTCCATTGTGTGTTTGCAAGCCAGTGGTGGGAGGGGGGACCCTAGGGACAAATATTTCCCTGTTTGTATCACATGTGGGGCCTAGAACAGTTAGCAGCAGAAATGCTAAAAGCCTAAGCAATGTTCTTATGAGAGCTTTTTGTTTTCCCCTTTCCTTCTGCTAGGTGGTGGTTTTGGGAAAGTACAATGCTCAGGGCTTGGGCTCAGACCACGAGCTGATGCTGAGATGTACCAAGGGACACGAGTACGTGAAAGTGGTGATGCAGAATGGCCGAATGATGGGAGCTGTGCTGATTGGTGAAACAGACTTGGATGAAACCTTTGAAAACTTAATTTTAAATCAAATGGATCTTTCAGCCTATGGTGAAGATCTCCTAAATCCAGATATTGATATAGAAGACTATTTTGATTGAACAATACCCCATTCCCATTTTGTATCAAGCTTTGATACCAAGTAATACATCTTAGAAAACTGTTTTCTCTGGATTACCAGAAACGCGGGATAAATGCAATTCTCTATTAAGATTTTGGGTTGATCTTGCCAAAATACTGACTGAGTACTGCCACAGGTACCAGCTAATGGTGCAATCTCTGTCGAACTGGCTCAGATGAACAGAGAAGAGTTTTACAGCACAGGGTGCTCAGAGCTCTTGCTACTTGGAATGGGGGTTGCAAATATATGGCCTTACTCCTTTTTTTTTCCTCTTTTTTTCCCCCCTGTAAGTGTACTTCTGAAATAAATATATTTTCTACTCAGTTAAGTACAGAACATAAGCTTTGCACAATGAAAGCCAGGATGAGATGTCAGTTGAGAGCAGCTTTTTAACTGCTTGTCCCTTCAGTTGTCCAGGTGTTGGGGTAGAGCTGCACTGCACAGTGCCAGCCCTGGACAGTTGTTTCATCCTGGCTCTTGATTTTGTTCTACTGTTGCTGCTTAGGAGTTGCTATTTATTTAGGGTCAAATTGGGAACAATTTATTGTACACTTCACTCAATGCAAAGTTGGCAGTACATTTAGAGACTTCTCCCAGATGAATCTTTTTTTTTTTTAAGAGAATGACTGTTTTTAACTAAATTAATTCAATTTTTGGCAAAGGTCTCAGATAAAGGATGGGTGAAAGACTATCGGCTTTAGTCACTGTCACAATTTTATCAGAAAAATAAAGATGAAGAGCATGTTCTTAATGATACTTGTTCTATATTTCTTGTACATGCAAATGTTGGGGGAGGAAGGGAGAAGAACCAAAATGCAAGCACCCAGAATTTGTGTTTGCTAGGTAAACTGAACTTGCCTTTTTGATCTTTGGCTGCTAAGATGTTAAAAGGAGGTAAATAAAATTGAATCTAGCACTCAGCATGTGTTCCTCAGAATGCTTGCAGGCAGCAGTAGCTGTTGAGTTTTTCCCAGGCTGGGAGGCTGTCTTGTTTGTAAACCTAAATTTAGGTACTTCTGCAAAGCACAGAAGTAATAAATTTCTATTTGAAAAACAAGCTAGAGAAATCAAATTCTAAAAGCAACAGACATATTTCAAAAGGATAAATACACATAATATTTCACTCATAAATACAGTATTTCACTCAAATATGCCACAGTGGGTGTAGGGACACATGTCCCTGCTCAGAACTGCAGAGGTGGCAATACCCACATGGGCTGGACCAACCAGCCCTGGCAGAGCAGCAGCTTTGACCCGGCCAGAGCTCCAGAGGGAGGATGCTGCAGCATCCCAGTCTCCAGCTGTCCGATGTCACTCCCTGGGGCTGGTGACAGCAGCCACCCTGGGGAAGCTGTGCCCTGGCTGCAGTGGAGTCACTGGTGAAGGAAGAGAGTCATCTGCACAGCAGGCAGAAGGAACAGGAGGTGACAGGGTCTTCAGAGACACTGCAGAGCTAAGGACCACCCAGGTCCTGTGCTGCAAAGGAGGGAAACCTCAAGATGACTCTTACAGGAGCAGTGGGTGGAGACTCCCACAGGAAGGAAGTGTGGAAGCCTCTGGATCTCTGAAGTCCTTTCCAGACTGCATGATCCTGCCAAAGTGTTACTATATACTACACTTCCAAAAGAGTTAAAAAGGCAACGTGGTCTTATACAGGTTTTGTAATCATTGCTGTATCCTAAGATATGCACCAATTATTTTGATATGAAACACTTTCCTTCACTACTAGCTGCCTTCTAGATTTGAGAGTTTTCTAAGATACTTGTTCCCTGTTCAGTATTTATTAAATAAATAAAAATAAAAATACCATTACTGAAGCACAAACTGAACTTACACACTGCATTGTCCATGGAGCAGCAACCATGATTAGATCCTAAATGTAGTCTGTGACACTCAGTCAATAACTACTGGTTGGTCATTTCCACCTGCCTGAAGCTTAGGCTTCTTTGCTTTTAAATTAGGACCACAGCTGGGCCGTTTATGTTCCTGTGATTTCTTCACCGCTGAATCTTGGACAGTCTTTGATACAGTCTGGGCATTTTCTCTACTTCCTTTCAAATTTGAAGACTGAGATGGTTTCACCTGTAAGGTATAAAGCGATCAATTAAAATTCTAACATTGTTTTCCTTATTTTTCCATGTTCCCGCACAAGAGAGAAGATACTTATGAGGTTGACTGCATTACTACAAAACATATTTTGAGCAGATACCAAATCATTAAATTAAGCTCTAATGAAGAAGATACCTATATAGCAAATCAGTATTAAATACCTTGAAAACACTTTTCCTGTTTGTTATCCCTTCTATGGTGATGACGTGTCCCTCATTTTTCAGCAGCCGGGCTTTCGGTCCTACCTTCAGGTAGGATATTGTAGCAAAGGCTGTGAAGCTGAAATCCTCCCTGCATGAATTAAATCAGTGTTACAAGGGAAGGTTGGAGACAGAGGCCAGATGATGCAGGGGAAAAAAAAATCATAGAATCATTAAGGTTAGAAAAGACCTCCGAGATCATCAAGTCCAACCATCAAGCCAGCACTGCCACTAAACCATGTCCTCAAGTGCCACATCCGCATGTTTTGTGAACACTCCCAGGGATGGTGACTCCACCACTTCCCTGGGCAGCCTGCTTAATCTCAACAACTCTTTCCATAATGAAGGGGACACATAACCCTTCTGATGGATGTTCCAAATAGCAGCTTCATTCTGCTTTATCTATTCAAGCAGACAGTCAGTTGACTTAGAGCGACTCTGGTCAACACTTAACATAATTCAGTTTGTGGACCTTTACAGAAACACTCAGACACACACTTGTCAATCTCTTGACACAAATGGAGGAAAATGAGGAAAAAAGATGTAATAAGTCATCTGCTCACCCTCTTAATAATATAAAAAAAAGTCAGAGGTATAGAGAGATGCAAAGAAAAATTAAAGGGATTAGGTATTTGTAGATATTCTTGAACTTACACAGACAGCTTACAGAGGCAGCACTGTTGTTATTTTTACTATGCTTTCTTAAAATTCTGAGTACCACTTTCCACATTAGCCAGGCTTTCCTGACTTAAGACATCATGTCGGCTTTTGCT
>VYZQ01063695.1:28888-52610 GCA_013400655.1 Mystacornis crossleyi
ATTAAGGTTAGAAAAGACCTCCGAGATCATCAAGTCCAACCATCAAGCCAGCACTGCCACTAAACCATGTCCTCAAGTGCCACATCCGCATGTTTTGTGAACACTGCCAGGGATGGTGACTCCACCACTTCCCTGGGCAGCCTGCTTAATCTCAACAACTCTTTCCATAATGAAGGGGACACATAACCCTTCTGATGGATGTTCCAAATAGCAGCTTCATTCTGCTTTATCTATTCAAGCAGACAGTCAGGTGACTTAGAGCGACTCTGGTCAACACTTAACATAATTCAGTTTGTGGACCTTTACAGAAACACTCAGACACACACTTGTCAATCTCTTGAAACAAATGGAGGAAAATGAGGAAAAAAGATGTAATAAGTCATCTGCTCACCCTCTTAATAATATAAAAAAAAGTCAGAGGTATAGAGAGATGCAAAGAAAAATTAAAGGGATTAGGTATTTGTAGATATTCTTGAACTTACACAGACAGCTTACAGAGGCAGCACTGTTGTTATTTTTACTATGCTTTCTTAAAATTCTGAGTACCACTTTCCACATTAGCCAGGCTTTCCTGACTTAAGACATCATGTCGGCTTTTGCTTTCCTTATCCATGGAATGTGAATGAGATCTGTATAAACTGCAGACTTCTCCAAAATGAATCCTGCTGCAGATTTAAACATTCTATTTGAATACAAAAGACCCCAGCTTTTTAAATTGCACAAGATGCAGCATGTCAAATGTTCCTCCAACTTTTGAAATGGAAATACAGCATTATTTGAAGGGTTTTTAAGAATACATTAAATGCATCTGAAATAAAAACAAGACTACAGAATGTATCCATTAATGTTATACAGAAGTAACATGAGAGCAAAATAAAATTACTACTAAATGTTAGAAAACCAAAACTAAGAAAACAAAACAGTTATCTTACATACTTCAGATACTGCTGCAGCAGTAAATGGGCAATAATTCTCTCCAACTCCTCTCGAGGGTGCTTGGGTGGAGTAACTTCCGGCACCCTGAATTTGGACACACCTTTCCCAGACCAGGCATCAATTAATTTCAGCGGGGTGAGTTTCTCACTCATGCTGTCAGCTTGCTCAAGGATCTTGATTAGATCCCTGCAGTATCCTGTTACATCCATCTTCTCACATGCTGCAAGTAAAAGTGAAGGAACATTTAAATAGAAAGTTCTTTGTAGTTATATGTAGCTATAAATACTTATCTTTGTGCTGTATAATAGCAATGCTTTTTTGTTTTGCTTTTAAACTAACTTAACAAATAAAGTGGTAACTTTTCTTCTGTCAAATCGGGATGTATGTATACTCACATATTTTTCTCCTTCATTACTGAAACTCCCATCTAACAAACATTTGTACTTGTATTTAATGTTACAAACCAGAAATTGTTTCAAAGGATAAAGTTTGCAAGGAAGGTACTATGTTACTCTGGAACTAGATTCCTTTTCCTCACCCACAGTGTTTATTATGAAAAGATTAGAGAGCACAGAGGAGGTGAAGACAGACATTTCTTCTCTCAAGACAGTTATGGACAAAATGAGGCAGACATAAAAAGCAATAATTACATTATAATAATTAGCTTCATCATCAATAACAATTCTGAGCACCAGCTCATCGATGTAGTATATAATGATCAGATCATGGCACAGAATTACCTCAACTGGCTGATACTAAGGATTAAGTACTGAAAAACAAGTACTATTGCTACGTTTCCTTAGAGTTTGCTTAAGTATCAAAAGGCCCTAGAGGTGAAGAAGCAGTAAACAGGATATATTTCAACTTTATTTCATCACAGGGCTCCTGCAAGCCAACTCCATACTCTTCCCAACCTCTGATTCCAGTGTACATTTCAGCTAAGCCCCATTTCTAATTAGGAGATAACAAGACATTGTTGCTTGCAAGATTTTGCAAAAGACTTTGTTATATAATAAAATCGTATAGTGAAAAAAAGTTAAATTTTGGTTTGTCTACTTTACACCCCAGAAACATAGAGGGAAATAGTCTAGTTATGAGAACAGCTTTGAATGCAGAATTGTTCCTAAGTTTTTTCAAGTGTTGATCACTGTATTATCCAAATGTTTTTTTGCAACAGATATGTGATATGAGGAGACAGTATTTTCCACATAATACAACAATTCACCTAGGTGGTCCTCAATGAGATTTAAGGTGATTTTGTGCATCCTTTAGAGATGGCCAAGACCAACTTTCTCCCAGCTCTTTCAGAGCTTTCTTGCTTTCCATGGGGTTTCCCATGTCTAAGTCACAGCACTCACTTTTTAAGTGCAACAACAGATGCTTTGTTCATCTTCTGAGTCTTTCAGCTTTCTGATGGGTACCAAAAATCACAGCAACACCTTGAATTAGAGTGTTCAGTTGTTCTGCACACCTGTCATGTGCAGTCCTGACACCGGAACATCTTGTGAGCGTGCAGCCCTGAAATCCTCAGATTTTTCCAGGCAAATTGTGAGAGGCCGTGCAAACTGTACCTTCTCAGAGCCTGAGTGTGAACAGTCTGGCATGCAGGGGCTCCTCCTCAATAAAGCTTTCACACCCCAAAAAATCCTGAAACAAAACCTGACACAACCAGAATCCTTTTAGACCAGGTAAGCCAATCTCCCCCTTGCCCCAGCTTCCCTTTTGGGAACAGATAAAAAGCTGAGCCTGAAAAATACCAAAGTGTCCAACCTCAGGCAAAAAGCCAAACCAGGAAGTATCCTGCTAAAGACCCTGAACTTGGCAACAGCAGGCCACCAAAAACTGATATTCATAACAAAATCTGCACCTTGAAAACAGTAATACAAGCACAGGTCACAAAAGTTGAGTATAGTTTTTCCACACCACGTGTTTCTTTAAATCAACTTGTCCCACGTTCTCCATCCTTTACCTACCATTCTCTCTACAGCAGTTATCACACATTCTGTTGCAGTTTGCAGAATCCCACACTTCATCAAAGTGGTGGGCTATGAGCACCCGGCGACACCTGAAGAGCAGAGAGCAGAGGGGGGCTATGGAACCCAAGTGAATTTATAACACCTGTGTTATACACCATGGAAATGGCAAAAAAGATCCCTAAGGACAGCTCAGATCTCAAAACAAGCGTGAAAAATTATCACAGGAAAAATCAGAGAACAAATACCACAACACCAGTATTCCCTATCAGCTATGCCAATAGGAATAAGGATTAAACAGTGGTGTAGGAACAGTTTGGTTGAAGCAGAAGAGTATAATCTGCAATATCAAGAGAATGGAAAATGGTAAGCATATGAATTTGTTACATGAGGCAAATGAGGCAAACAAAGGCTTTACTGGATGCACCAGTTGTCCACAACACAGGTACATGTGTTTTCCACAAAGTATTTCAAGTAGCTCAGGGGAGCATATGAAGCATTACACACATGGATTCCTATGTGGCCATTAAACACTGTAGCTCAGAGTCAAAACCAAAGCATTCCAATATTTCCTCTGACTGGGATTTGAAATCCAAACAGTGCTTGTTGACAGATATTTCACCTCAACATAACCACTTCCAGAATTATATCCTTAAGCTGGCAAGCTTATTCCTGTTTTTGTGGGTGGTTTTGTTTAGTTATGGGCTCATTTTGGTTTTGTTTCAGGTTTTTTCTTTTGTTTGTTTGTATTTTTTTTCCAAATACCCTCTAAAAACCCCAACAAAATTAGCCTATTTAAAAACTAAGCAACCAGGCCAGCATAGTAACTTACTTGTTCATATTTTGGCAGTAAGATACCATATCATACAGCTTCTCTTGGCCAACATTTTCCATCACTACCATTGAGCTGATTCTGAATATATCTCCAAACCCATAATACAAAATGCAGTCAGCTTTTTGGTCATCTCTACCTGAAACGCATTAAAATGAACAGAAAATTAAAATCTCAACCAACTGCCCCTCAAGTTCCTTGAAAAGCTTTTCTCCGCATAGACTCAAACCTGCTTTGTAAAAGTAATGAGATGAACAAGATCAAAAAAAACCAAAACACCACAAAACGTTTGGGGAGGGTTGTTGGCCATAACAGGTATTTAGTGCTGCTAAACATTGATCAATTCTTACAATTCCCTGCTCCAGACTTCCCATTCTACTTGTATTTCTGAAACTCATACAGTGATTAAACATCATCTAGAGACAATCTGAGCAAATCACACATCCCAGTTGCTATACAAAATTAAAAAATTTAAAATTGCGTATCAAATCCATGTCAAGTTATTCTGGTGAGCCACAGATGTGACAAAAATAAAGTAATTAAACAAATGCTGAGTGGAGGTCTAGGTACCCAGTTATTCTTTGTTATACTGCAGTAGACACCTAGTCATGAATGCAGTTTATATTTAAAGCCTCTTTACAGAGGCAGTGTCATTATACTCTTTGAAAACTATCTCAAAGCCAGGAGACTTTGTACAAATGCCTGGAAAACTGAAGGACAATTTTGCTGGTTTAATGGATGTAAATAGCAATTTTGCAAAAGCCACTTCCTACAATACCTGCACGTCCACTCTCTTGGTAGTAGTTTTCCATGGACTTGCTCATAGAGTGATGAATTACAAACCTCACATCAGGTTTATCAATTCCCATGCCAAAAGCAACAGTTGCCACTACAACCTGAAAAAAAGAAAAAGATTAAGAAATCATCAAGGTACCAAACCACAATTTGTTTAGATGAGACATAAGTACGTGAAAAGTATTTACTTAACCTGGATTTGATTTGTTGCCCATCCTTTATGAACTTTGGTTTTATATTTAGCCTCCATGTTTGCATGGTAAGTCCCTGCCTTGATTCCCAGTTTCTGCAAACTCACAGTAACTTGCTCAGAATCCTTCTGAGAAAAACAGTAAACAATTCCTGCACAAAAGTCAAACAGACCACACTGTCATGCCTTAAAAAGGCCAAACAATCCCCAATACTTAAAAACAATTGTGAAAGTTTTATTAGGTTATAAAAGAAATAATTAAAAAGCATTACACAGTCTTAGTGCCTATTTAGTCCATAGTATTGGTATTCATGAAGGAAACTTCAATTATCAGCTTGGACGTGAAGGGTAAAGAGGAAATACAGGTGCCAGTCCATAGGATCATGGAAGTATCCTATTCATGTTCAAGGAGGACAATGCTTATTAAAGTTTCTTAAAGAGGTGCTACTCCATATGACATCTATGGCATTGCACCTGAGGTTTCAGTTAAATCTGCTTTTTGTCATTAGCCAGGCTGGGCTAAGTCAGGGATTACAGGCAAAGCCATGTGATTTGCGATCATCTTAGCACAGTTTGTTCTCAGGGAGCTGCTCCTCACAGCCACAGAGCTCCAAGCAGAGACAGACAGACTGCTCTCCGGAAACCTGGGTTCTGCTGCCTTGGCACGATGTCTCTCCTCTTTATTTCCACTACATAATTTAGTGATAACACAAGTCCAGCTTTTGCAATTCTGCTTTTATCTGCAATTCACCTCGTAACACCCATTCTGGGCACTGAGTAACAGATAACTCTTATTATCAAATATGAAAAAACATGTTCAAGACAACAAGTATCCTGACACATAGACACTGAATAATGTGTGATTTAAGAACATAGAGATGACCTTTTCTGAGCTTGGCTTTTATAATCTTAAAACTTCCTATTATTCTTACCTATGTAAACATTGTTCTGTAGATATCAACACTGCAGTTCAGTACTTCAGAAGATACAAGTAAGCAGTAAAGACATTTAAACACTAATGAATGAAGAAATTATTCAAGATATTTCATCTTATGAAATTTCATTTATTCTAATGCTGGATATTTAATGTATGGTGAAAGCAGAATTTTTCTACATGCTTCAAGATCACTTGAAAACATCTCAAAATCCTTGTAATGCTGAAGGTTATGAAAGATAACATGTGCCTTTCTCAACACTTTTTACCTGACAGTCCTTTGTATCTTCCATTAATGGTCTTAACTATGTCCTCAATGAAATCTTCGTTATTTGAAGGCTTATGCCGAACCTCAAAAACATATTATGCACATGTCAGAGTTCAAGTGGGCAAACAGTCTGCCAAACAACCTTACTTCACTTTTTCCAGTGTAATAAACACAACTGATTTGCCATTTAAAAAAAGTTACTATATTCTCTTTATGAACAACCAGATTACAACTCAAAAGTCCACTGAAAAATAAACCCTAAAACAAACCTGCAAGCTTTCCCCACAAAGAACAATAAACAAACCTGTGGCCAAAGTGAAAATACAGCACAACACAATAATTCACAACCCTTTTGCCATCATGGGACATATTTTCCAACAGGTTGCAGCAGTCTGAGCCTGCTGCCTGCCCCTCTCCTTGAAGGAGACAGCGCAACAGCACTGCAGCCAAAAAAACAGGTAACAAGACCTACCTCATAGTAAAGGTTGGGGCGGTTGAAGGAAGCAGTAAAGGTAATGCACTTCTGAACATGCAAAATATTCTGGGCATCCTTTAAAACATGATTGGTAGCTGTTGCTGTCAATCCAATCAAGGGAGTATTGGGAAACTGTCTTTTCAAGATGCCAAGAGACTTGTAGTCTAAGCAAGAATACAAAAAGGGGAAAGAAAAAGATTTCTCATATCACAAATGCAAACTTAAAAAAGACATTCATGTAGATAGTATTTAATGGGGTAATACTGCAATAAATGTTATTACTGCTAATCTACTACAGAACTAATTTATACATCCAAATGAAGTAACAAGCAGGTTGCACTTATCAAAAGAGATGTCTTCTAACTGAATTTTAAAGAATCAATCACATAATCATTTGGGTTGAAAGACACCTTAAAGANCAGCCACAATTCAGAAGGCAAAAATATACAGAAATAGAAAGTCTTAAAAAGTTAGAAAAATTCGTGTGGCATTGTATTAACCAACATTCAGGTTATTTTGCATGTCTGTTTTTACAAACAGCTTTTGAGTAAACAGAACTTTTCTAATAAACAAGTAATGTGAATTTGGATACATTATTACAGATGGTAATAACAAAAAATTTTAAAGGCTCAGTACTGACAATCACCTTCTGCCTTAAAACAGAAATGCAGCCAGAGGTACATATCCAAATTCCACATTGCCTGTTGAACTAGCCTGGCTCTTGGCTCAGGCACCACTTTTTAGCAAAACTTCTAAGAGTGACTCTACAGTTAATATTGCTTAAAATCAGGTTTTCTTTCAAAGACAAAGAAATAGTAACTAACAATATTCTATAGTCTCCAAGAGAGGAAAAAGACTGAAGCACACCTTTCCCTAAAAGTGAAGGGCATTTGTTTCCACTTGCTTCAGAGATGATTAAAATATATCTCATAAATTTACAAAATGCTCTACCTCTTTCACTAGAAGTGCCAGGGAGTTGTGTACAGAATGACACTTCCATATAGCAGTAGATTAAAGGTAACTATTGTCCATATTAAAGATGCCAGCCAAAACTTTTGATTTATGAAGCTCCAATTAAAGTAAGCTGAATAAGGCATTTTTCAGAATACTGACAGCAAAATCTATGTTGAAATAATCATTAGCATGAACTCAGCTCCTGGACAACTTGTGAATGAAAGTCCTTGAGCTAACACATATACTTGTCACACATTAAGAATTTACTTAACACATGAAGGAAGCAGCTGGCCTTCTTTCAGGCACAACTCATTATTCACTGATGCCTGAACAACCCTGCAAAGGGCATTTCTGAGGAGCATACCAGGCCTGAAGTCGTGGCCCCACTGACTGCAGCAATGCACCTCATCCACAGCGATGCGAGCCAGGCACCCGGCCTGATAAGCCTTCTCCAGCTTGGACATGAACATTTTGCTCTTTGCAATCTTCTCAGGGGTCACATAAATGAGCTTCAGTTGCGAATTCCTGTTCAGCATTTCCGTGTGGACCCACTTCACATGTTCCTGTTCAATACAAAATGAGACAGCAGGGGGTAACAAACTGGGGCAACACACTGAAGTTGCCTAGTGCTAAGGTTCTTAAGAGGTGATTAGCAATTCATAAGGTGTAATTAACAGAGACTGATAAACTGTTCCATGGTATTGACCACTATAAGCCTTTGTAGAGGATCACTATATATAAAATGGTCATTTTAATACTTAGAAAATCTGTGATGGAACTGTGAAGAAGCAAAGTGTTGAATATCTGTCTTTCCTTCATCGTATGGTATCAAGATTTCCCCAATAAACTATGACATACCAAACATGCCTGTGATACTGCAAGTGTAAAATAATTCCTTGCACACAACAGTGGATTTTATCACTGAGTTTTCAGAGAGCTCTGCATTAAAGCAGGCTTCAAGTTTGGTACAGGCACATTTGACTTATCAAATCCAGTGTCATGTGCAAGTTAATGATCATGGCCTCCTGCTAGTCAGGAAAATAACTGCAAAAAAAGCAATTGTCGAGTAAGAAACTGGGAAATAAGTTGCTTCTTGGCCTCTGGATCAAACAGCTCATCACCCTATAGTAAGAGATAAATAATTATATGTGAAAGCCTGCACTGCTCAACATGGTAGTAGTGGACAAAAATTACCTCCTCCAAGTCTAGAAACTGAGTAAAAATTTACAACACACATCCGCCAAACGTACTTCACGTGCTCTAAATAGCCCCAAGAAATCTATTTATTCCACAGAAGACACCTTCTGTGGTAAAAATAAACATGAACACAAGATACTTAACCACTCTACCCATACCACAGCACCCTCCTGGGCCAGATACCGTTGATAGAACAGCATTAGCTGATAAATATGTCTCATCTTTTCAACATTCATAAGTAACTACACAGAGGGGAGACACCAGCCCATACACCACAAAACACATGAAGTTAAACATACCTTGCTGCTTGAGGCATTTAATAAAGCTGCAGAAATACCAAGCTGTTCCAAAACCATGAGCTGATCTTCCATGAGAGATATCAAAGGACATATCACCAGTGTGAAACCTGTAACAACCAACCATTGTGCAAACTGAGCAGTTCAGACGTCACAAATATCTCCTCTAATTCTCTTTACTGATGCATCAGCCCTGCTCTGAAGAAACTGCCAAATGTAAGCTTAAGCTTCATACACAGCAGCAGATTCCCCTCCTAGATAGCTGACAAGTAAGTGAGTGCCAGATCACATAGGGATAATTCTTATTAAAGGCCCATGATATGCATCTCTTCTTAGGGTCTAGACCACAAAAAACTGAGCTGCAACAGAGTATAAAAACATACAAAACAAAACAAGTTGGATACCTGTGTCATGAGGTGCTGATTTACCACAGAACTAAGCAGTGACGGGTAGTGGTAAATTTGGCCTTTGTAAATGAGTAAACTTCTAATGCAATTGAATGAGTTATTAAAAAACCCAACCAAACAAAACCAAATCAACAAAACAAAAAACACATCAAGTAATGTTCATTCTCCAAATAACTATAAAAGGCAGAAAATAAATCTAATTCTTTATATTATGTCCTTTTTTTTCCCCTTACCTACCATCAGAACAGACAGCTGGTAACTGGTAGCAAAGGCTCTTTCCACCACCTGTAGGCATGACAAGAAATATATCCTTTCCTGCCATTGCAGCATTTACTGTTTCAAGTTGCAGTGATCTAAACTTCTGGAGTTTAAATTTGCTCTGCAGTGCAGTTTTTATCTTCTCATACCATGGAAAATCTGTTAAGGGAAAAAACCAACTCAACAAACACATTTCATAAGCAAATTAAAATATAAGAAGGAGAAGTAATTTACATATTCAATAACTAAATCTGGCAGTGACACAATTTTAGATCTGGGAAAGTGTTTAAAGATTCAATAATGGCACAGAGAAAGCTCCACACAACCTGAGTCTGGATACACCGTTTTCTAGGGTGGACTTTTGAAAACCTGAATTGTAAACACAGTCCACCTCCAGACCAAAGCTCTCATTGCATATGGATGTGAACTAATGTGAAAAACTCAAAACAGATGAACTTCAGAGTACTGATGATTGTGTTAACTCATTAGTCCAAAATTAACTAGAAATTAGAATCCCACCCTGAAAATAAATAAAACCAGACACTGATCCCTACAATAGTTACTCAAATGCTTCCCTCACACAAATGCAGCAATTACAAATAGTACAATGAGATAGGGATACATTTTTTCCCATATATTCCATCAATAATAAGCATTAAAAAAAAAAAAGGAGAGGGAAAAGATGTTTAATCTTCTGCAAAATTACCACCCCAACATGCTTATAATAGTTTTTTCTTTTTTTCAATAAAGAGCGAAGGATTGCATTTTTTAAAGATGTAATATTGTAAAAACTTAAATTATGCTTCCTGATGCATCTTTCTGGTACCATTAAAATTAAAACGCAGAAAAACTGTGGGAGTTCCAGGTTACACCACATATGATGCAAGAATTAACTCTGGGACTTGATGCAACATGGCAAAGAAATTTACAAAGAGCACAGTCAAAATCCAAGGCTCTCTGAAACCAAGAGAAGCCTTCCACTGACTTCCATGAGCTTTATACTGGGAACAAATTTAGCTGCTGCTCTTGTTCAACACATACACAGCATCTGATTGCAAAAATATTAATTTTCAAAGCACAGGAAGAGAGAATTAGGCATAGAACTACACAAACCAAATAACTTTTTCAATAGCATAACTAGCAACGATAAGGTACAATAATATTTGCATAATACTCCTCAAGCACAGATAAATATGGATTCAACTACAACATTAATTTCGTTTTTTAAAAAGCCAAAAAAGCATATATATACAATAGATACAGGCATTTCCAATTTGAAAATTAAATTAAAAAGGAGAAAAAAAAAAATAAAATATCTGAGTCAAATTTGGCAAGGCATAACACGGCCAAGAACCACCAACTATCCATGTTTAACTTGAAAGACAGAAGTCCTCACACCACCACGAGGCACTTGCCACTTGCACTAATTCTACCATAATAATGTATTCTAGGTTATTTTTGGCAGTCAGCATCCATCTAATTTGCATTAATTTGGTGAGACAGGGAGGCTACATAACCCATCACAAATACCACCGATGTCCTACCCACTCAAGCAAGAGGAAACACAAAACCAGCAAGAAGCAACTCTAAGTGCAAAACTGTCATTATCAAATCCTGAAAAAATCCAAAGCAATTTGTTTTAAAACAAAAGGATAAGTATTGCAATATAAATTAAGTATTTAGTATACAAGTATTGTAATAAAAATTTACTCTGGGATTCTCAGAGCAAATCAAATCGTGACTTTGCAACAAGCAAAGAATTAAAGTAGTTATAACAGGCCATTCTGACAGAACACATAATTCTGCCCAGAATAACTCAAGATTAGTGTTCAGGAATGTCCAGTGAGACAAGTACAAACATTACCCCATTACCCTGGCATGTCAGCCAGCTGATGAAAATTAAATAGGACAATATTATTATCCAAAAAATCCTCGCTATGTGCATTTTCCCATACTGAATTAGTTCACGTTTCTGTTAAAATATTAGAATTTGACTCTGCAAACCTTTTTTGTTCCATTCCTCAGATGAGGTTTCAGTGTCTTTACTTCCACCTGCCTCCAAGTCTCCCGAGGACTGTTTTATCAGATTCTTTACTCTCATCTTCTTTTGAAGGAGTTCCTGCTGCTTATCCACAAGCTCCTGAATCTGCATCTCCACTGCTTGCAGCTCATTCTCAATGGACACCAGCACCTCCTCCAGAACTGCAAGGAAAAGCAAGGAGAAGGCACAATAGAGACTACAGTCATGCTGATGCCAGTTTTAATTGTATTAATTGTACTCCAATCCCAACATAAGCATAACATGAGCAAGTTGTCAATAGAAAGCATTTATTTACACATGAGAAGCAACATTAACCTCAGCAAGTTAAATTTTTCTGGAGGTGAAAATAGGGCCATGAGCAAAAAGCTATGTTTCATGCACCAAGATCCCCCTCCTACACAGAACAAGAGGATCTGATGAACAAGGTCTGGATATAGAGGAAGAATGCTTTTACAAACACAAGCCATCCTTCCCGTGAAAAAAATGAAACAAACACTCCTCAAAAGCTTGGGTTACACATGTGAATCTCTGGCAGGAATTTGCCTCTTTCCATCCCAGCAGTAGGCATGGGTGTGAATTGCAGATTGTGTTCTAGAATCCAATCCCCGGAGTTTAAAAGAATAAATAGCACATATGCCTGCATGCCAAGCATGTATCACCATTTCAGAGCCAGGTCAGAGAAGCATAAGAGGAAATTACTTCCTCCCCGACAACCAGAGAACCCAAGACATTTTGGTCCAACCAGAGTAGATATGGTGATATGGTTATAGAAACAAAAATGTATGATGTGGAAAAAAAATCCTCATTTCAAATGGCACAAAATGGTGACAAGTTTTCTTCCTAAATGCCCACTGCTACTCAGCAGAAAAGAGGTAAGAGTATTTTAAAATATGAAGCACATTTTCAAAATATTGAAAACCAAGTAATTTCCTTGACAAACTTGATTTTCATCATGCAATAGCTTGGGTTGGAAGGAACCTTAAGGCTCATCTTGTTCCAACGGCCCTACCACTAGACCAGGTTGCTCAGAGCCCCATCCAAACTGGCCTTGAACACTTCCAGGGATGGGCCATTTTGGGTTAGTTTTACCTAACAAATAAAAAGTTATCCTGTAAAAGATTTTTTTTCTTCAAATCTTAAGTATAATAGCACAGACGCCACAAATTCTTTTCTGCATACCATAAATTCATATAAATAACAATCAGTAACATCAGGTGATTGTGTCTGTTAGTTAAATGACAGCAAAACGAACATATGGAATATTAATTGTGAATTACCTGCAACAGCCGTCATCTTTGGAGATTAAAGAATGTTATCCTTAGGAGATCTTATTTAACCAAGCAACTGTCACTAAAAAGAAAACGAAATAAATACATTTTAAAATACATTTTATAAGTAAACCTTCTCAACTTAGAACAAATTTACTGCAGGAGATTCTTCATTACCAGAACTGTTAATGTAACAGTTTAAGTATTGGTTAATTTAATTTGCTTATGTAAAGAAGCCCCACTAGATGACAACTGGTTTTCCTCTTCTGCAAAACAGATGAACAGACTCACAACCAATTCCCAAGGCCACAACTCACCAGGCTTCTAAATGAATCCAAATGAATTTTGGCCAATTCATAAATTTCCTGCAAAAAGAATACTCTAACACAGACCAGTCACTCACCAAGTGTCCATTATCTTTTTTGATCTCTTCAAAGACTATTTACAGAAGTCTGAACACATTACATTGTGCCTCTTAGAAAGGCAGCCACCATAACACCAAGAGGATCTGTCAGGAGGAAGTGAATGCGTGGTTTGGTTCACAGAAGGGGGGTTGATTTTGAATAGATCATCAGTGAAATGAACATCGAATTCTATTTATTGGCTCATTTTTTGAACAACAATCTCCGTCATAGTACACGTTAACAATACCAAAGAAACTTGGTATTTTCTCTCTGTTAGGGAATTCTGAACTATTTCTTACATAGATAGACGCAAAGTCCAGTGGAAGGTGAAAGGAAATAAATTCAGCAGATCCTCATTATCAGCTGATTCCACCATAACAAAGATCTTCCCTACACCCATAAACAGAGGGGGAAATGTATATTAAAAATGATGTGTTAATAAAACACTTCCGCATTACCCAGGGCCAGATCCAGACGCCTCTTAATCGCCTCCAAGGGTGGTGAGTCCACCACATCCCTGGGCAACTTACTCTAGTGTGGGAATATTCACACACATATAGTGTGAGTATTATATGGAACACATACACAAAGATATATAGTGAACATATACAGTGGAACATTCTCAGCATTCCTCACCCACACGCCAGCGGCGGGCACGGTGCTTTCCAGGCCGGGAGCACCTATTCGTAGGGCTGCAGGACGGGGCGGGATAGAAGGACGGGTGGATGGAGGCTACGGACGGCAGGAAGGGAAGCCCCTGCTCAGCGGATACAGGATGGAGCGCGGCGGGATGGACGAACGGAAGGGGATTCCCGGGAGAGGCAGAGAAGCACCTGCTCGGGGAGTGCGCGGCAGGGCGGGGAGGGACAGAGGGAGGCTGCCGAGGGCAAACAAGGAGGCACTTGCTGGGTGGATGCAGGGCGGAGCGGGAGGGATGGAGGAAAGGATAGAGGCCGCTAGGCAGGGGAAGCAGGACACCACCGCGCCTCGCGGCCGTGTCCTCCCTTGCGGCAGGCTCAGCCCTAGCTCGGGCCGATGGCTCCCACAGCTGCCCTAAGGGCCAGTACCAGCCGCACTCCCACGTCTGTTATCCTTCATCCCTTCTCCCTCCTCCCTCACCCGCTGCCGCCGGCGCCCCCGCTCCCACCTGCGCCGCGCGCGCCGGCCCCGCCCCTTCCGCCGCCCGCCCTCACCCACTGGCCGCGAGCGCGGCCCCTCCGCCAATCAGCGCCTGCCGCGGGCCGTGGGCGGGGAGACGCGCCCGCGCGGCGATACAAGCCGGCTTCTGATTGGCGGCTGGTGAGACCAATCGGCGGGCGCCTCTGATCCGGCGGGGTGCGTGTTTCCGGAAGACGTGGCCGCCGCCGCTCCCGCCGGTCCCGCTCCCGTTCGTCCTGATCCCGGTCCCGCTCCCGGTCCCGCCGCCACCATGATCTCCCTGTCCGACACGCAGAGTAAGCGCTTCCGCCGCTCCCGGTGGGGAAGCGGAGAGGGGCCGCCCGCTCCGGGGCTAGGGGTGGCAGGGGCCGGGGGGTCCCAGGGCCGGGCTCGCCGGGCCCGCACTCTTTGTCCGCGGCGGGGCCTCCCGGGAGCGGCCGAGCGGGGTCCGGCTGGGCCCTTGGAGACCGGCTGAAGCCAGCGGCGGGGTGGGAGCGGTCAGGAGCGGGGGAAGCTATCACGGCCTCATCCCCGCAGTGGAAGCCGCGGCGGCCCCGGTGCGGCGGTACCGCGAGCTGGCAGGGAGCACGGAAAGGGAAACGGGATGGGGAGCAACAGGGGAGCGCTCGGCAGGGACCCTCGCCCTTAGGAGAGCTCTGTCACCAGCGCGGCCGGCGTTTGTCTGGGGCTGCAAGTGCTCGGTGTGCTGTGGTGTGGTGGAATCACAGAATGGTTTGGGTTGGAAGAGACCTTAAAGATCATCCAGTTACAACCCCGTGCCATGAGCAGGGACACCTTCCACTACACCAGGTTGCTCAGAGCCCTATCCAGTCTGGTTTTGAACACTTCCAGGAATGGGGCATCCACCGCTTCTCTGGACTACCTGTTCCAGTGTCTGGCCACCCTTACAGGAAAAAATTTCTTTCTGATATCTAACCTAGCCCCTCTGTGGGCTTGTACCCATTGCACTTCTACTGATCACTAGGAATGAATGAATGAAAGCTGAACGGTAAACAAAGTAACACTTAGCTCGTATCCTCCCGTGTGCCTCCCTGTGGACGTCAGTGGTCTGGAACCACCTAATTATCTGTAAATGGCTTTAAAAATACTTGTATGTGGCCATAGTTTTGTTTCCACTGAAGTACGTGGAAATAGAGATCAAAGAAATTGGTGCCAGACTTTTTTCAGTGGTGCCCAGCAACAAGACGAGGAGCAAGGGCCATAAACTAAAAGACAGAGTTTCCACCTCGAGATGAGGAAGAACTTCTTCCCATTGAGGGTGGCAGAGCCCTGGAACAGCTGCCCAGGGAGCACGTGGAGTCTTTCTGGAGACATTCCAAACTCACCGGGACACATTCCTGTGTCACCTGCTGCAGGTGACCCTGCCTTGGCACGGGGGTTGGACTGGGTGATCTCCAGAGGTCCCTTCCAGCCCTAACAGTTGTGATTCTGTGATAACAGCTTAAGCTGCGAGGTAAAGGACAACCCTGGGCCTTTGATTTAAATTACCATCTCCTCTATGATGCTTTTCTGGTATGATTGCCACAGAAGGAGACAAGTCTGCCTGATAAGCACCACAGCATCAGTTATGAAGGAGGGTGTGAAAAATTTAGAAAAAAAAAGTAAAAATAACCAAGTTTGATAACAGGATACTGGAAATGGAGGTATTGGAGAGCCAGTTAAGGTCAAGGATGAAGACAAGCAGCAGAGTTTAGCAGCATTCAGGGTCAATGATTTCTTGAGATATTCAGATATTGTGCTGTTACTGGGATGAGTACTAACCCTTGGGGTTAATTTTTAGATTTCTGATTGATTAAACTCTTGTGGGCATTGCTTTTGCCCTTAACTTCCTGTCTGGAGTATTTGTTGGGCAGAAAAAGAAAAATCTCTTCAGAAAGAGACTCGCTGTTTTTCTTTTCCTTAGTTCCTCATTTGGGACCTTCAGCTGTTTCCAGTGCTAAGACTGTTGGTTTTAACTGTCACAGACAAGAGTAGTAAATAAAATACTGTGACATTTAGGGGTTTTAAGGGTTTGGGGTTTTTTCAGCTTTTCTGGAATTCTGAAGGCAGTTCATCAGATATTTTAAAACTCACTGCTGTCTGGAAAAATACAGAGTTAGCCGTAGAGTCACTGGTGGAGTAGTGTGATAAATACCTGGAGAGAACCACTGCATTGGTTGATGTTTGGAAAGTTAATTTTGCATCTGTAGTCTAGAACATAATTTTAAGTGGTGTATTGAATGGTGTTATTAACCACCAGTAATTGCAAAAGAATGCACTTAGCTTTTCCCAAATTAAATTTTCAATACTAAAAGATACTGCTAGCAAAATAATAGTTATACATTGAATATAAACTGTATTAGTTTTTGTCTTCTGAGAGCCTGTAGTGCACAATTCTATTTTATTCTGCACTATATAGTGCACTATAAAAGACTGCGGATGTGCACTGTCTGACCTAATCTTTCACACGCAATGCATCTTATTTTTGAATCTTAATATCTGCTAAGCTGTTTTGACACAGTGCTGCAATACTCTTGCACAACTTGTGGAATTTCTAGAGAAACAATGATGAAGATTTGATCCCTTGTCTCAGGAAATCATAATCAGAATAAATGCAACCTGGCTAGTTTGTGTTTCTGTGTTTCTAGGCATTGATGTGTTGTATTTGACTAATGTGGGAAAGCTCTTCTGGCACAGGAGAAAGCATTTAAAAATAGTTTGCTCCCTCTATAAATATTCATAGTTTGTTGTTGAAATGATTTTATACAAAATGCCAACACTTTTTCTTTTCCTTCCTCTAAGAACAGTAGTTAAATATATTTCCAAATTCTGATGTAAATCAAGTCAGGAACACCCTCTGCTGAGATACCAGCACCAGAGGATAATAGTCCTGGACCATTCATCTTCTTCCAGCAGTTATTTTGGGATAATGAAAATAATGTTCCTTTCTCTTTTTTCCCTTTTCCTCCACTAACCAGAGAATATGGGTGACTTCTGAAGCGAATCAGAATCCATTGTGGCAGAAGTGATTACAAACACGTTTCGGGTGATTAGAGAAGTGTCAGAGTGGTGATTGCAGCAGCTGTTGGGAGTTGGCCTCTGCCTCCTTGCCAGATCCATACCTTGTGCTGTGTCTGCGGGAGGAGTAGATACTCACTTCCCATGACTGCATTTTTATCTTGCTGGCAGCTGGTCCTCTGGAGTCCTGCCTTCAAGTGTTTTCCTTCCAGAATACAGATTGTTTCTGCTCTTCTAAAGTAAAGAGTACTGGAGAAAAGGGCAGTTGCGATTGTTATATTGCCTCCAGTCAGCAGATCCATTGAGAATACAATTTGCAATTCCATTTTTCGTTGTAAACAAGTACAGAGAGTGCCTGTAGTAAATTGATTGTATTGAGTTACTTAGTGGTTTTAATTGTGGGGTGCTAAAATGCTCATAGTAACAGTTTAAAGTGGTAGGCAGTACTACAGAAGGACAGCTCTAACAGCATGTGCTCTGCAGCCATGCTGAAAGCCAAGCCCTTAGAGAAGTTTGGGGAGTGGAATGTTGCTGTAACAAATCTCTTTGAGCTGTTTTGAAATTTATTTCCGATAACTACTTGGAAGTTCTGAAACAGGCATAACTATCCTCCTTTACTCCCAAGCTCATCAAACGACAACGAACGACCAACTACAGCTGCAAAGTGCAATTAAAATATATTGAGGTAGACCTGGCCAAAAGTAGCAGTGAAGGCTGTGATTGTGGGTGTGGTTTTTTTGTTTGCTTCAGGACAGGCTATACACAAAACTACTTGGAACTTCAAAATACACAATATATATGGGCACATAGGGGGCTGCCAGCCTGTCTATAGTATTAGGGCTGGTTTTGCTAAGCTGTTTTTGTGTCCTGTAGATTTCTAAATCGTCTGGTTGCTGGGAAAGCAATCATAAATGCATGTGTTTTTGCAGCCGTGTTGCTGCCGTTCTTGGGTTTTCTCTCCCATTCAGTCTGTGTGAGAGTCAAAGGAAGGCTTTAGAGATTTAAAATTAAAAGCCGGATGTATTTCTAATAGCAGTCTTCAAGATACTTTAGAGGCTGTTGTCAAATGGTAGTTTTAATCATAGCTGGACATTTCTAGCCTGGTTTCTCATACAAACCTTCCATCCTACTCTTGGCTTCCCAGTAGTTCTTGAGCATCCTTTGCAGAACTCAAAGGTTATAGAATTGTTTAGATTGGAAGAAAACCCTTAAGACCATTGAGTCCAACTGTTAACCCAGCACTGCCCAGTCTACAATATAAGCAAATATATTGAGTACAAAAGGCATTTTTAAAAAATCTGCAAATTAAGATCATAAAATGAAAAATTTCCTAAAATGAAACTGCTATGCAACACAGTCTAGAGCTATTGTATCTATGTGTAATTTAAGTCTACCATTTAACTATTAAAAATGAAATATGAAGCATGAAAAATACAATTGAACATTAATCCATCAATATTTACTATCTAATAGTTGTGTGAAAACTGGCAATTGTCTGGAGACCCGGGCTAGTGTTTGATAGCTGTCAGCGCATGTGTAACTTGGAAAAATCCTGCAGGATTCATTCAAGTTGTGTTCCAGCTGGAAACTGAGGGGAGTGAGACTGCTGTGCAAGGTTATGGGAAATTGAACATGGGGTCTCAGGATGGAGAGGACCAGGGTACTTAGATTACTATGGTAAAGATAATGGGGTAAGATCTGCATATTCCAGAGTATTCTGAGTTGAAAGGGAAGGATCACAAGGATCCACTCAATGATCCACAAGAATCATTGAGTCCAGCTCTTCTGTGAATGACCTATACGGGGATCAAACCCATGACCTTTGTGTTATTTGTACCATGTACTGACCAACTGATCTAATCTGGAAAACGAAGTTTCCTTATCTCTTTAGAAAAGAATCTTTTTCTGCATACTAGCAATTAATCAAAGGGACATATGTCTTTGCTGTATGTATGCATGCATGATTGCTTTTGGTTGCCTTCAATTTCAGTGTCTCGTTCCCAATACAGACTATTTTTGATAAGCAGCTTCCAAAGATCTGTCTGTTGAAGTAATTGGTGTCTACAAGATTTATAATACTTGTACACTCAGGGAAGTTTCTAAATTTAAAATGTCTTTAGATTGGATGTTCTGATTTTTTTTCCCAATTTTTATCTATGACTTCTTGGTACTGTGTTTTGTTACATGCCTAAATTTGCTTCTTTTTCAGAGATTGGAATGGGACTAACAGGCTTTGGAGTGTTTTTCCTCTTCTTTGGAATGATACTCTTCTTTGACAAAGCACTTTTGGCTATTGGAAATGTAAGTGTCTTTTCTGCACTGCTTAGAATCAAGTATGTGATTTATTAAAGATAAACTAAAAATAGAACAGTATGTTATCAGTTTGAAGCTGCATAACAAAGATTACTGTGGTGATTTGGTATAGAGGAGGAGTTGTGCCCAGTGACAGGAGTGATTCATTTTTCCTGACTGAGGTTAGAACAACTCACACTGATGTGACTATCACCTTGGGTCAGGCCTGTGGGATGTTGGTAGACAAAAGCAGCTTGTTCCACAGTTGTTGTGCTGCTGCAAACGTGATTTTTTGTGATACTCTAAGATAACTGTCAATTTAAGTATATATTTGGATAAGAATCATTAAGTACATGCTAGCAAATGTAGCTTTGCAGTGCTGTATGAGGAAAGAAAGAAGTATGAATTGCTGACACTTCTGGCTTTAGGAGAGCCAGACCCCCCTTCATAAAAGAGAGATTCAGTATCTTCAGCTTTTACCAAATCAAAGTTGTTGCTCAAAGCAGCACAGAAAATAAATCCTCATTCTGGTACATGAAATTTCCAATCTAAATATAAAATATCAGGGTGTCTTCTGCATGTGATAATCTCTGTGGCTCTGCTGTTCTCAGCTTTGCCAAGCAGCCAGAGCACAGCCTGGTTGGTAGAGGTTCACCGCCTCTTTTGCTGATGCCTAAAAGTCTGCAGTCAGTTTCATTCTCAGATACTGAGATTCACTGAAGGAAAGTCTAAAATTGTGTATCTGAATTTGGGTGCCTTAGTTGAAGCATTGTTATGAACCATCAAATCAAGTGTGCAGTGGAAGAGTGAAAAATGAAATAATGCTTATTTTTTCTTTTCCTAATGTAAGGTGGAAATACAAGATCCTGTTTAGGGAAAATGATGAAAACGTAGGTAGGAAGAGAATGACAGGCTATGTGGTAACCAAAGATAATGCAAGAAAAGGTACTGTATCCTTGCAGAGAGTTGTTTTTATTTTAAAAAAAAAGTTGTATCAGAAGGGGCAGGAGGTTCTAAGAAAGTGATTTATTAAATACTATACAAAACTTAAACTTGAGTAAAACAATCTTGAGTAAAATCTGAGATACTATTGCTTTCTGAGCAGAAATGTTGCCCAAATGTGTGCTTACAATCTGAAATAATTACGAATCCTGTTGCTGCAGGACACTAGAAATAGTTCTGACTAGTTGGGACTAGTGTGACAGTGTTCAGTCTGTACTGGAACAAATAAATAAACAGTAAAAAAGCTCTAAACTGTTCAGCTGTTTTCCTTCTCTGGCTTTGCACTATGAGCAGATCAGTACAAGCTGTTGAAGATGTCAGTGGCACAGAACAGAGGTGCTTTTATGTGTGTTCTTAGGTTTTAGGAATCTTTGCTGTCAATAGTACTAAGCTTCAGCACCACTTGAGGTAAAGATTGTGTGTATGTGACAAGGCAGATACAACTGTTGTCAGCAGGTCTTTTGTCTTGAGTGTGTTTGGCAATGACCACAAACGATACACTCTTTACTTCCAAGCAGCTGAGAGCTACGAGTGCTTTAAGATCGACCTTACAAAAGAAAATCAATAGTAAATTCATTCTCACCATCTGTCTTTTGGTATTAGAAGTTGTGCAAGAAAAGCAGTCTAATTTTGTAAAATACATATATATATATATGTATATATATACGTTTACATCCTGTACTTGGGAACATAATTAGCTATTTTCTTTCTTTGGTTTGTTTTTGTCTTTTCTAGGTTTTATTTGTGGCTGGCTTGTCTTTTGTTATCGGTTTAGAAAGAACATTCAGATTCTTCTTTCAAAAACACAAAATGAAAGCAACAGGCTTCTTCCTGGGTGGTGTGCTCATAGTTCTCATTGGTTGGCCTTTAATAGGAATGATCCTTGAAATTTATGGGTTCTTCCTATTGTTCAGGTAAGTCTTGTGTGAAAATAACTTTCTGTGTTGGTGTATGTAGGAATAAATGTGTTCGTGTAGTGTTTCTGTGTTAGAGTTGACAAAGCAGCATCCTTTAAATGTTCCTTTTCATCAGATTTTATATGAGATTGTTTATTTACAAGTTAGTAAGTATTTTTCCAAGACTCAAATCTGCTGATGTTTGCGAGGCATTTACCGAAGTGACTTTGGTAATGTTGATATCTAACCAAAGAATTGTAAAGCTTCAAATGATGTGGAAGCCCAAATCGTTAGCAGTGTGAAGTTTAAATATTTCCTCATGGAAAACGGATACTTGGTACATTTTGGTGGGGAGTTTGTTCTTTTCTTTAACAAACGGGACAAAATATTTAGTTACTACCATCATAGGTTTGTAACCTTACCATTTCATCACTATGGCAGCCCAGGGAAAAGATGTTTGCTGTCATGTTTCGTTACAATTGTGCCGTAGAGTCAGAACTGCTTGTTTGGGTTAGCAGTACCTTGACTGAGTTAAGGAAAAATGGAAATTCTAATCTTTTTAATAGCAATCTTGAAACATGTTATAACTTTCACAATGTGTCATTTAAGTTCTTCATAAATGCAACTGTAATAGTGAAAGAATTTGACTTGTTACAACCTGCATAGATATCTGTGTTTTTATCTTTATTTCCATGGTTGAAGTTCCATGCTTCCCTACAGAACAAAGCAAAAATTATGCAAAAAAGTAGAAAGGGAGGCTTCTAGTTGTTCTTGGACTTCTGTCCAGATGCAGACTGTTTCACTAATGCTTATTGATCAAGTTTCAGACCCTGAAGTGTTCAGCAAATGGTTAAATAATACTGTTCCCATTAATCAAAGTGAAACCACTGTTCTCACAGAGCTCTTTTTGTACTCAGTAAAATCGTATGTTAATCTGGTATTTAGCTCAGATAAAATGTTTATTTTTAAAAACAAATCTGAACTTGACTCCTACTGAAGACAGTGAAATTTCAGGAAATTAATTTTGTGGGTTTAATGTATTTCTTATTGTTCTACTCTGTGTCACTTTGAATGCTGTCACTGCAAGTGCTTTGATAATTACAGTATTTTACTGAATACATTGTCATTTCTTGCATGTAGTACTTGGTTTAATCAGCCAGTACAAAGAAAGCAGAATGTGTTTCTTACAAAACACCCTTTTAAAAGATCTCAAAAGAGTTATAAGTGACTATGTCTATGCAGGTATGGTTATGGATTATCTAGTGGTGCTAGCAAGGTAAAATAATGTTGAGAGGTTTATAAAAGATCAGTGGTTTTCCCTAGGACAATCTCTTAGCCTGAAGGTTATCAACAAGGGATAGGTAATTCCAGGTGTGAGTGTTTATCTGATCTGTTTTAATTTAAAGCATCTGGAGACCAGTGGTTTGGACGGAATGATCTTAAATGTCTTTTCCAACCTCGATGATTCCATGATTCTGTGACTATCTTTTCCAGTGCTTAATAGTTGATAGAATCTAAATCCCGTGCTACAAGGTTGGCTAGTGACTACTTCAAGCAAAGCTTTTTGTTTTGCTTCAATCTTGTTCACTTCAACCCTCATCATATTGTCAGCAACTTGCTCCTTTCTGAAGAAGTTACAAATGAAGTCTTTCCTCAAGTATCATTTTATACTGTTTCTCAGGATCCTGCTGCTTGGTTGCACAGCAGAAATCTGCCCTGGCTATTATGGGACAGTTGTTGTAATCTAAGGTGCTTTTGGAGCCTTGCTCAGATTATAGGTGTGCAGAGTTATTGCTGACAATATTATCCTTCCTGTACTGACTAGTCCTTATTTTTGCATACAGCAGTTGTTTTATCTGTTGCTAGTGGCTTGCGTGCCCTGCATCACAATTTACTGGGCTGCTGAAATGATTTGGTCTTTAAAAGAAAAAAAATCTCAAAAAAACCCCCTTATTGGTATGGATATTACCCAGCAAATAGTTCTTAGCTGTGTGGTGAAGAGGATGATGACTTGAGAAACTTCACTGTTTCACTGTGGCTGAGGTCTCATTGAACGTTAATCCTTATTCCACACAGGGAATGCTCAACATGAGATGGCTGGGAATGCCACCTGCTGGCTGCAAACAGC
>VYZQ01063697.1:4364-15125 GCA_013400655.1 Mystacornis crossleyi
ATATGTATTTATATATACTATACTATATAAAATGCGTAGTAATAAAAATACTGTTGCAGATATTTTTTGCAAGAACTACTCTGGCAGAAAACCCTTGAATCCATCCACTGGGGCACAAGGTCCAACATGATGAATATTCCACAGCAAACATTTTTGCAGCTTTATGAGCTGCATTGCCCCATTTCCAACCATGTCCCAAGTGTGTAACACAAGTCAGGGATAGTGAGACATGCTACACACAACATAGGCAGTGTGATAACAACATAGCCTTGAATAATGCAATACAGATGTGGATGAATGCAGATTAACCTACATTTGGTCCGATTGCCCACCTCTGCCATGCATATATGTGTGTGTGTGTGTGTGTGTGTGTATTTGAGCTTGTCCTATTTCTTTACAAATATTTATATATGTAATGAATTGGAAGTATTTTTTAACATTCAGAAGTGACAAGCCAGTCACTGGCTTTGACTGAATTCTGCTTGTCCTGCGCAATGCTTCCACTGAATGTTTCTGTGGTTGAAATTAAGAGGCTGTAATTTTTTTTAACTGGAAAAACCGTAATAGATCTGGGTGTGAACTAAGTGGATGAAAGAAGAGAGCTGAGGCTTGAGCAAAGATCTTAAAATAAAGGATTACTAACCTCAGAGAAAGGCTGAGTTGGATTTCCTCTCCGATATTTACCCTTAAATACTGTGTTATTGCAAAGACTGCAAAATCCAGTTATAAAATTGGTTTGTGCTGTAGACATTAAAGTGCAACGTTTGCATAACATACGTGGAATTATGGAGAGGAAACGTGGATTATTCCATTGAAATTGCCCTGGGTGCTGTGAGGAAGGTTGTTCTAAAAAGCACCATGAAAATCTAGGACAAGGCAGAAGGGGTTTCAACTGAAAGAAGGGTGATTTAGATTAAATATGGGGAAGAAATTCCTCCCCGTGAGGGTGGTAAGCCCTGGCACAGGTTGCCCAGAGCAGCTGTGACCGCCCCAGCCCTCAAAGTGTCCAAGGCCAAGCTGGATGAGGCTTGGAGTAACCTGGTCTAGTGGAAGGTATCGCTGTCCATGGCAAGGGCATGGAACTGGATGGTCTTTTAAGGGCTTTTCCAACCCAAACCATTCTACAATTAAGTGTAACTTAAGTGGGATGAGCAGACAGTTTCAGGAACAGTGTGGGAGAACTGGCAGGTGGGAGAGCTGCTTTGGGAAGAGACAAAGCTTAAGATGCCCATGCATCTTTTTAGGAAACCATACAACACACCAGCACAAGTCACTGGGACTGTGTTGGTGTAATGGGGAGCACAATAAGGGCCATTAAAGTTTATCACTTTTAACAGTGTAATACTCAATTTATTCCACTTCCAGTTAACGTATCATTCTTTAGAAGCGATCCCTGCCAGAGAGAGGATCAAAAGTTAGATGAATTGCAGGAAATGAAAAAATGCTCTGCATTTTTCCACCCCAAGCTTGGGAAACTGCCAGGATCACTTAAGCATCAAGCATGTTATGGGGAGGACTCACTGACTCTAGCTCTTCAACAACTGGATTAGTCCCATGGTACCAAATCTGTAAATACTGGGACCACCACAGCTATCTTGGGGGAGTATGGGGAAGAGACAGCAGAAGGCACTGGAACAGATGGCTCTACTGTGAAATCTCCTCCCAATTACTTAAAAACAAGGACAGATATGAGTGAACAAAACAACTAGTGGTCTCTGCAGGTACCACGCTCTCCACACTAAAGCTGTCACAGCTGAAATAAAAAGGGGTAAGGATGACTGTAGGAAAGCTTTATATGGAAAACGGTGAGAAAACGTTGTGGAAGAAGGTTGTTTTATAATTAATTGGTTATATCCAAAGGCTCCTTCGGTGTTTGCGAGAAGTGTAAAGCTCTGAAAACAAAGCTCAGACCGATTGGGTTATGTCTTTATATCAAAGGTTCTCATGTTCAGAGGGCCCCACTGTGCTCCATCAAAAGCATCATGCTGAGCACACCAGAAATACCAGGGAGACACACCATTCACACACATATAAGAAAGAAAATTCCAGGCTATGTGCACAGCTGCCTGTGCCAGCAAAGGGGCTCTAGAAATGTTATGTGCATAAAACAAAGCCTGGAGAGCTGCCCAGGCTGGGACAAAACCCCAGAAACACTCAAGAGACTCAGAGCCTATTCCCATTTCAGGGAGCATCTTGCCTCTGTCACAATTTGCGAAACTGATGGGATGTTACCACCCAGGGATCTGATGTCCTGGGATCTTTTGGCACCTCCAGGCCTGTGGAGGTTCCTCCCTGGGGGGATGGGCCTTGGGAGCGAAAGCATGGGTTGGGTTACACATGGTTTCCAGACTCCCTGATGCTATTGTACCTAAATCCTGTTCCTCACTGGCCGTTTCAAATGTACCCTGCCCAGAGAATGCTGTACTTACGCCGGTGATCCCATGACTCAGGGGAGTCTTTGGAATAGTCTTTGGAGGAGTCTGCTGCAGTCTGTGCTAGGCCCCCAGCCATGAGGCGGCTGGGAGAATAAAGAACATCTCTGAACATCTATCAAAAAATACCATCCTCTGATTCTTTCTACGGGCAAAGCTGTCTGTCAGGGAATGTTACGGAGACCCCACCGCAACACAGGCCCAGCCTGAAGCATCCGGAGGAGGTTGCAAATGGGCCACTCGCTTTGAGACAGTGCTGCACTGATGCTCGTGTGGCCAGAGACACCTGGTCTAGAGGATGGTGCCATCGTAATGTGGCTGTAAATAGCCTTAAAAATATATCTGGATCATGGAAACCCATTTCCCAAGAAAGGTATCATTAACACAGAACTGAATAAAAATATTCCTCCACTTGACACTCTCTGCATTCATCACCCATGCCAGACCTACCTGCCAAACCCAGCTGCCAGCACACAGAAGTGTGCCCAGAAGTCCCTTTCCTGAAGAAAAAAAAGCTCCCAGGCAGTAAATTTAGGAACTAAAAATTAAAAGCACCACTTTTGTGAAGAACTAGAAGGAGGATTTGTTGTTACAATGTACTTTTGTGCACACAGCAAATGTTTATGGCCTCTCCAAGCCATTTGTATCCTGCTGGGTTTAATAATTTGTCTCATTTGAAAATGAGGCGATCTTCAAATACTTCTTACTTTGGAGTTGTTCCAAGCTTAATCGAGAAACAAAATGTGCTAGGGACAAATGTATTAAGCACGTATTTAACTGGGAGATGATGGAAGAAGGGAGAGTTCTTGTCTCTCAGGCAGAGCATGCAAGCTTTAAACATGCTCTTTGATATTTATTGCAACTGACAGAGCAGAAAGGCTCAGAAAAAGCACTCCTTTGCCTTCCATAAATAATTCACCTCCTGCAGCAGTTCATAAAATGTTTATATTAAGTAATAATTCAGTTTTGCATTGCAAAAACCCCCAAACTAACATGCTAGGAAAGAGAAAAATCAACCCAAAGAAGGATGGGGGAAATGATTGCTTGGAAGCGGTCATGTTGAATTTCCTCTGGTAAAGCAGTTAAATTGGGTCATTCTTGGCTGTACTCTGCTCTGTTGGGTCAAATCCTAATTCTGCACCGATTAAGGTGTTTTCCATTGATCTCTACAACAGCTACATGAAGCCTGCTCTTGAGTCATAGAATCATAGAATCATTTATATTGGAAAAGACCTCTGTGATCATCAACTCCAACTATTAACCCAGCACTGCCAAGCCCACCACTAACCCATGGCCCCAAGAGCCACATCCACACACTTTTTGAACACCATGAGGTGTTTTCTAGCCAACAGGCTTCGAACAGTTGGATCCCAGCATGAGATAGAGGACCAAGAACATGGCAGGTTGGAGAGAGGGCAGTGGGACAATGATTGATGATTAGCAGAAGCCATCAGAATAATAGAAATCAAATGTCACCATGCATACACCCAGGCAGCTTTTATTAAAACTCTAATTGCTTGATCCAACCTGTGCCCTAGGGAGCATAACGAAAAGCTAACAGCACCAAGGTAACTGCAGACAAAAAAAATCAATGCAGAGCATGAGTGATAATGACTTTTTTTTTTCTCCTAGATTCACAGAGAGGGACTGTGGAGATGTCCTTCTGGCATCTCCAGAAATGCACAGTATCCTTTGGACTTTCTCCAGCAATGCACTTAACACATTTTTAACTTTTGACATCCAAGTTTTGCTTCTCTTGGCTGTGACAACAGCAGCTTTGAGCATCCTAACCCAGTGTTACATTTCATAGATGCAAAGATAATCCATTTCTTTTTTCCAAAACCATTCCATACTTTCCAGCTTCCTGCAGCGACCATGTCTGCTGCACTCCTGGCCTCTCTAATGGCTGTCCTCAGAACCTTCCCTGGTCCATGACTACTGAAGCACAAAAACTTGAACAAAAAAAATCTACCTGAGTCTTGACTAATGTGGAAAGATGTCACATCCTCTCCATATATCTCAGTATATTACTTGCCCCAAAGTATTTATTTTTGGAGTGCTTTTGTTGTTAATTTATTGGTTTTTAAAATGAAGTAGCATTACTGATATGTGATTTGTGATTCCCCGCAGAATTGTTCCTCCATCAGCTGTTCCCATCTGCACTGGCACAGCTGCTGAACCCTACCTCTCTGTCATTCCGTGCCCTCCTCTCTCCTAAACTGCTGCTTCTTTGTTTCAAGCTATTTCTTCAATATGTCAAGATCTCTTTGAATTCCAGTTAATGCGAAATGATTTAGCCAAACATACGTGAAAGACTCAGCACAACATTACATGGATGAAATACGGCTCTGGACAGGCCCTCAGGTGGAAGAGCACTAATCCCACATTCTGCCCTTATAAATCTCTTACCTGTAACAAGGTATCAGTTAGAATTACGTGCTGTGAACTTAAATTGCCTGTGGTATATTTAAGGCATCCTACACCTAAAGAGGCTCCAGGAGAGCTGGAGAGGGACTTTGGACAAGCATCTGGAGGAACAGGACAAGGGGGAATGGCTTCCCACTGCCAGAGGGCAGGGTTAGATGGGATACTGGGAAGAAATTCTTGTATGGTCCTAGTACAGGTTGCCCAGAGAAGCTGCAGCTGCCCCATCCCTGGAAGTGTACTAGTGACTCTCTGACATCCTTCCCACCATTCAAGGATGAATCTGAGATAAATAACTCCTAAGTGATATGAAAGACCTGCCCAGAACTGAGTTTGTAGTCAGCAGCTGAGAAAAACCCAAGGAATGACATGAGAACTTGAAAGCTGGTGTCCCTTAGGTTGTCCACCAGTGATCCTTGTCAGATCACCTGAACATAGACACCTCTCTACCTGCAGGGTGGGTGTAAATGAGTGAAATCAATGGAAAAAAGAGGAAAAATCTAGTTTTTTATGTATTTTGTAAATAAGTATCTTCTTCCATGAGAGCTTACACTGAACATTATACAGTAATTTCCTATAATAATTCATAAGTAGAATATCCTTGATCATTTGTTCCTGTGGAAGCCTGAACATATCTCCAGCACCTGTGCAGCTTCCCAAGGGATGTCTCCACACAGCAAAGAGGGATAGAGTGTGCACAGAAACTGGGGTCGTAGTGAGTCCCCTCATTTCCCCTTCTGCACAGCACATCCATGCAGTTTCTATATGAAGGGCACAGCCCTGAACCTGGACACTGCCAGACTCTGGTCTAGCACCCAGCAATACTCTATGGGCTAGAATGTAGTATCTGCTGAAATACAGACTGGGGACCAGGTTAAATTAGAATTGTTTGCAAGTATTTTGAGACCTTAAAATACAGTCTCTATTTCAGTGCTTACAGCTCCCCTCATTAGAGCAACACAAGTATGAAAGTGGGGTACAGCAGTGCACCACCTTCAGACATCTTCACTCTTTCCAGACTGTAATTGCAAGACAAGCCTCTGTTTCCTCCTATTTTGCATCATGTCCTAAGTCTGACATGGAAAGACCAGTTTTACACAATCATCCAGTTTGACTTCCCACCCAAATTCCCTATCAAATGTCAATGTGATATAGTCCAAAGCTTGGTTCCTAGATCCCAGGACTAACTCCTTGGAGCACTCCTACTGCCCAAGAGGGTGTGAAAAAGATGATGATATGTATGTCACCACTGATGGGCTACTAGACATTAAGATCCACTGGAAGACCAAAGATTGAGATAGGAAGGGCTGGAAGACACACCTGGCTGCAACTCAAAACCACAATGTGTTGAGTTTAAAGAAGCATCTTTCAGTTGTTCACTGCCAGCTTTGGACATTGCACAACCCTGCAAGATCCTTGTTCTAGAAGAAGCTGAGGGCTTCCCCAAACCACTTAACTCCAAGAGCTGGGCTTTGCAAACACTTACCAAAAGTACTGCCAAGACTTCAATGACTAGAGGTACCAGCAGAAACCCAACCAGAAAACCATCCTCTAAGGCAACAAATGTGCCTGTGTTTTCTGAGGGTTTCCAATTCTCAGAGCAGCCAGGCAGACAAATTGAAACTGGTCATAAAAGAGAACTCTCTCTTTGAGAGGATGAAAATCTTCCACAGGGATCAAGATGCCATGTTACTATGCAGTCCTAGAACAAGCAAGAAAGGGAATCTTAGGAAATGGGGCTGGGGAGAATCTCAAGAACACATTCAATTCATCCCATGCTCTGGGATCAGGATCAAGCAATGGACCTTTATATCTGTGCTGAAGGTTGGCTGGCTTTCTGGAGTTGCTACAGAGGGTCAGTGGCTGAAACCTGTCCTGTGTCATCCCAGAGTTCACACTAGCCAAATGCTGCAGACCCTCTCAGCTTTGTGGGTTACACAGAGCCAAGGGCGAATTTCTATGAGACACCAGGAAATCGCCTCTTCCCTTAAAGCAAGTTGTGGCTGCCCTATCCCTGGAAGTGTTGAAGGCCAGGCTGGATGGGGCTTGGAGCAACCTGGTCTAGTGGAAAGTGGCCCTGCCCATGGCGTGGGGTGGAACTGGATGAGCTTAAAGGTCCCTTTCTAGCCAAACCATTCTGTGATTCTGTGATCCTGCTCTGAGCTTTGTTTCCAGTGCTGCTATGCTGTCAGAAGCTTTTACCCACTAAGGGAGGCTCAATCACTGCAACTTTCAATGCCACCTTCACTACTCTCTGCATGATGATGCTGCCAAAACCCATCCCAGTTCCCCAAAGGGAACACATGGTTTTCCTTGTGTCCTCCCTCCACTGGGCTGCTTGCCAACACATCCTTCTCTGGGAATCCCCTGTGAGTTGTCATAGCTACTGACTGACACTGTGGCAAGTTCTGCTGCTTGGCTGAGACTGGTGCCTTTGTCCGCTGGATGCACAGGGTACCTGGCTGGGGGCTATCATCCAGCCATGGCAAACCCAACCCAGGGCTTTCATACCTTCATAGGATCTTGCATGGGCAACCTCCAATCCCACCTTTCTTCCCTCATCTCAGACCTTTGCACATCCCTTTATATCCAAATAACAAGAGCACCAAACATTTTCAGAGTCCTGATCTGCAACCTAGCATGCTGGTGTCCACAAATCCAGCACACTGGAGTACTCAGACCTTGTCAGCTAATTCCCTCCCTAGTTTTAGGAACTTCACTGATAGTCTGCTCTGAGGCACTGCTGGAAAAGTGTGGCTCAGGCTGCAAAAGAGTTTGCTAGATACCGAGGGTCCTTTCAACTTCCTGCTGAGGCTCACTGTGATGGAACTACCCAGTCAAAATGGATGTGAGAAGGGAGAGGAGCCACCTGTGCAGTAAAATGGCATCTGAAGGCATCTGCATATTTTCCTTTAAAGTCTCATCCAATAAACCAACCAACAGCCTGACTGCTGCCTAAACCTGGGAATGGGACCAGGTGTGTGGGGGGCTTGTGTTTCTAGCCCATTAGCGTGTGATGCTGATTCCTTTCAGGCAAAGCTCCCTGCACGAGTGCAGATACACAGCGTCCTTCAAGGTGAAAGGCAAAGTGAAATTTGGTAGGAAGCTTGAAGTTCAGCTATCAGGTCTGAAGAATTTCCTTCTCCTGCATCTGGATAACCTCTCCTTTTCCCATTTGTCCAGCACGAAGATGCTATTAGCTCTCACAGGGTGTTTATCTGCCCAACCTTGCAGCTGTTTTAGAAAACAGAGATTTCTCACTGGAATACTTTGCAAAGTTGCCTGTGCCTGACTAAGGCTGCTTGGCTGGTGCTTTTCTTTTCTTGCGTTTTAAAAGGGTTAAAAATATGTCACGCTGTGCAGGTGTTTTGCTGCTCAGAAAGGGGAAGAACCAGAAGGTGCTGGTCTTAAAAAGCTAGTGGCCTTCTGTAGTGAAGCTATATACTAATTAATCAAATTATTTAATCCCAGAATATCTTGGAATGGGAGGCACCTTGAAAGTCATCATGTTCTGACCCCCTGCCACAGGCAGGGACACCTTCCACTAGACCAGGTTGCTCCAAACCCCATCCAACCTGGCCTTGAACACTTCCATGGATGGGGCAGCTACAGCTTCTCTGGGCAACCTGTGCCAGGGCCTCACCAACCTCACAGGGAGGAATTTCTTCCCAATATCTTACCTAAATTTCCTCTACTTCAGTTTGAACTCATTCCACCTTGTGTTGTCACTACGGTTCCTGATGAATACTACCCCCCTGGCATCTTGTAGGCCCCTTCAGACACTGCAAGGTGCTGTGAAGTCTCCACGTAACATTCTTATCTCCAGGCTGAATCACAGCTCCACAAAAAGCCCAAAATAAACAAACAAAACCCACCCCCCCCCAAACAAAAACCCTCAAACAACTAAAAAATAGTTTAAAATTTAAAAAAATTAAAAATTAAATNATACATCATGAGAAATAAAACTTCCATCCTATAAAACTTCCCTAAAATGGCCCTTTCCCTCCTGGCTGGTGGTGACCATGGTAGAAGAAGAGCATGCATGCTATTGCCCCAGTGGGCAAGGCTTAGCTGAAGACTATATATATATATATATATAAATAAATACATTCATCTCAGAGCAAAGAACAGTGAGATTGATGCAAGATTGAATGCAGAAGTACTTAGAAAGCTTTTCTAGCTGGTAGGAGACAGGAAAAAGAAAGGTCATGCTCTAAATGAGAGAGGAGACAGATTTATAACAGCTCTTAGTGGTTTATTTTAAAAAGAAAGGATGGGTAATCTAAATTAGTTGTAGTTGATCTCTCTCCTCTTTATTTACTCTTTGAGTTACAGTGGTCACTTGAAGCCACCAAATAAAAGTGGCATCTGCCCTCCAGCATCAGTTCCTGTATGTCAAAGAAGCTGGTGGTCCCACCAGACACAGAAGCGTGTGGAAGGGGAGGAGAGATTTTTGGCATGTCCTTTGACACGATAACTGATTTAACAGACAAAAGAAATGTGAAAGTCTATTGGATTTCAGCAAAGCGTTTTACCCAGGCCATGTGGGAAATTCTTAATTAAGCCAGTGAACATGAATATTAGCAGAATGGGAAACCAGGCAAGGGAAATGACAGTGGTGAGTGTTGGAAGGCTGAGCTGCAGCCCGGAAGGAGGTTAGCAGTGTTTAATATTTTTAAGGCTGACTTTGGCATAAAAAAAGTAGGACAACACTGATGGGACCTCCTAATGACACAATGTTAATAGGCAGCACCAATGTGTAGGAGGATCGGGAAATTACAGAGGAAGGAGGGGATTGACCTTGACTGCCTTGTTCAAAATGGAATGAAAATTAGTAGTTAATTCTAGGCTTTGTACTAATCACCAGGATTTTTTGCTATGGGGTCTGACCGCCTAAGAAGGAGAACAGTATGGGCATCCTTGTTATCAAAGAGTAAATGAGGGATTCATAATGAATCCGTGATGCCTACAAACATGACTCATGAGTCTTCAGTAGAAATGGGGACCTCATCTCTAAAGGACAATAGTCTGCATCTCTGTTTAGGAAACAGAGATTTCATCTAGGAAGAGCTAGAGAGAAAAGGTTGATACCAGGAAGTAAAAATTTTTACTGCCGAGCTACAGAGCCAAACGATGTGGATACTGTACTTGGAGACACTGAGCAGTGACATTTGGACAGGAGAAAGTCACTAAGTATGCCAATAAAACAGAAAAAAAAAAGAAAAAAAAGAGAGAAATAAACCAAATAAAACAGTAAACTACAACCTCTCCATTGACCCAGACTGGAAATGAGTTTCAAATCATCAGAGACTGAGGTCTTGGCACAGCCTTCCTGCTGGCATAATGCAACTAAAAATTCTGCATTTCTGAGACAGAGTGTCTTGGGTGTTACTCATAAAGACTAAATAATAAACCCAGATAACGGCACTTCAAGGTTCAGAGGGTCCCATCCAGCCCCATGTGCCTAAAGGTCTCTCTGAGGTGACCCAGTTGAGCAGGAGCAGATGAATAGTTGCCCAAGCATGTTGACTCCATCACCTGAATGCCACCTCCACCTCTTCCTCCTGCTCTGTCCTGTCCTAAGGCATGCACAGACCAGTTCAGCTTGCACACAGTCAAAGTAGCAAAATTCAGTCTTGCCTACACTGCTGAGAAGCTCCTCGTTGGCTTTTAGGGATGGATGTTATCCACCTTAAACTGATCGCAGGGAATACATTGCCACATACTCCAACTTGGAGCTACCTATCCCCAAGTGTCCCCAGCTTGGAGACACCACCAGTCTTTGTCAGCTGAAGGACTACACCCAGAGGAGATCAAGAGCATGGTAGAATAGCTCTCTGCCTGCATGTCATGGTTTGACGCTGGCCAAATGCCAGGCACCCACAACAGCTGCTCACTCGACCTC
>VYZQ01063697.1:15712-39575 GCA_013400655.1 Mystacornis crossleyi
CTGTTCTGGGGGCAGGTCGCTGTCAGAGTCCCTGCCGGGCTCCGGCCATGTGCGGCCAGGGGGAATAAAACCTGGAAACATCTATCAAATATCGTCTCCTCGATTCTTCCATGGGCCAAGGCTGTCTCCCAGGGAAAGGTTGCAGCCACCCCACTGCAACACTGACCTACGTGTCTCCATGTTTCCCTCACATGTTCTCACCTCCTCCTCTTCTCTGGCTAGAAAAAAACTGTGCCCCACTTTGTTCTGATTTTCTTCTTAAATATGTTATCACAGAGGCGTTACCACCATCTCTAATGGGGCCAGCCTTGGCCAGCAGCATGTCCATCTTCAGAGCCATCAGGGATTGGCTCTGCTGGACACGGTGGAAGCTTCCAGCAGCTTCTCACAGAAGCCACCTCTGTGACCTCCCCCCTCCTCCACTACCAAAAACTAGGCCATGCAGAACCAACACAGCCTGCATCATCCGTCTCCATGCTCTTTGTGTCTTAGTGAACACCAGGGCCATTAGTCATTAGTTACTCATACAACCAGTCCCTGTCGTATCAGCAGACATTGTGTCTCTTCCTGCTACTAAAGGTATGTATCAAGTGACCCCTGAGACAGAGCTCAGCCTTAGCCAAAGCTGCCAAACACCTCTCTGAACAGCCTTTTCTAGATGGAAGAAAACATTCTGCCCCATCCCTTCCACATGAGAAGAAAATCGGATCCATCTGCCTACATGGTTACTTTAATAAATACGCTCATAGCTGAAACAACAAGGATTTGGAGAATGGTATCTCCCCAGGAATATTCTCTGGCACTGGAGTCTGGGATAGCCCTCACTCATCCTATTAAACCTCTTTAACCTCTAAAACCAAGGTGGTTGCATCCAAACTGCTTGTAGGGATAAGTTCCTAGTTTGGGGGTAGGTGATAGCAAACTCAGTGTGAGAAGAGGGCTAGTGACAGTTCCAAGAACTGGAGTGTACATGATGTTTCCACACCCAGGAGCATGTCCTGGGACTCTTTAATTTACTAGTACAGACATAGCCTATGGATCTGATCAGACATTTCAGAAGGCAATGGAAAATTTCTCATCTTACAGCATAAGCAGTGTTATTAGCATTCTCACCAAGACAAGAGATGTCCTCCAGTGGAGATTTTCAAGAATAGGTTAGATAAAATCATGGAAACACAGAACATCTTGGGTTGGAAGGGACCTTAAAGCTCATTTTGTTCCACTCCCCTGCCACTGGCAGGGACACCTTCCACTAGACCAGGTTGCTCCAAGCCCCATCCAACCTGGCCTTGAACACTTCCAGGGATGAGGCAACCACAGCTTTTCTGGGCAACCTGTGCCAGGGCCTCACCACCCTCACAGACAAGAATTTCTCCCTGATATCCCATCTAACCCTGTCTTCTGGCAGTGGAAAGCATTCCCACTCCAGAGAATGTTCTACCAGTCCAGGCCCTTGCTCAAAGTCCCTCTCTGGCTCTTGGAGCCCCTTTAGGCACTGGCAAGGGCTCTGAGGTCTCCCCAGAGCCTTCTCTTGTCCAGTCTGAACACCCCCAGCTCTCCCAGCCTGTCTCCAGAACAAGTGTGAATTTCCTGCCCTTGTGTATCTTGGTCCAGCCTTCCTGTGTTGACATCCCTCCCTAAATTATCTCTGCTATATCTCTGAAAACCACACAACAAGTCTCCAGTGCTGACTCATTCATCTCTATAGCTACTACAAATTCTCATTTGCTCCATATCTTTAGTACCTCCAGGGTTTGAGATGAATGACAGAACATTAGCAACAGGCAATTCATTAATACTAGAGGCAGACCAAAATTTTCCGTTGAAGCCTTTATTGTTTTGTTTCCTCTGCTACGAAAGGAAGTTGGTGGGAAGGAAAAAATAATTGCTTTGGTAAGAAAAAAAATCTGGTTTTTCAATATTACTTCTCGGGGGAAATGCATTTTCTTAGTACTCGTTTTGACACCTTACAAAGGGGGTAAGTGGTTCCTTTCCCTTTTGTATCTTTTTACTTCAGGGAATAAAGATAACAAGAGAAGGCAGAATGCAAGACAAAGAAGAAGGGGGAAAAACCACCCAGGAAACAACTAATTCTGGCATTTTCCCATAATTTCCAAATAAAAATGGAAAGCATTAATTCATTCCTTCTTTTATTTTTGCCAAATGTGCTTCTAATTGTTTCACATCCACCAGCAAATGCCACTGTCTGCACATTTTGTCGCCTGCTTTTTCTGGTCCCAAACCCCCAGGGTCAAATCCAGCCCACTCCATCCTTTGGTGCAGCAGGGAGAAGTGCTCTGCCCATCCTGTCCCGAAGTTCAGGGGCAGAAATCCCCTTGCCCAATACAGATAAAGCCCTCAGTGATGCCACATCACAAATTGAACAAGAAACAGCTCCATCCACCACCAGTGGCTTTCCAAGGGACTAGTCACTGACCTGACTGAAGGATTCCCTGGTCCTTGGTCCACAGGCCACCCTGAGAAGCAGGACCACAGAGAAGAGGAGGGATGAAGGAGATGTAACCTGCCTTGGTTACCTATAAACTTGGGCAGCTCATGTGCTGGGGAGGGAAAATGAGACAAGAAGCCCCTCAGTGCTGGAACCTGTGTCACACCAAGGCACACCCATTGACAGCAGTGGGAATGAGTACATAAATAAATCCCATGTATAAGTGGATAGTTAATAAATTATCATTAATAAATATATAAATATAAAAATTTAAAGAATGTAAATACTATGAATAAGATAAAGAAATACTAGAAATATTGGAAATAAATCCTGTTTATTTTGTAGGATCCCTGGGCACAGGCAGTCTCTGGCAGACATCCACAGTCTTGCCACTCTGGCCTCACTGAAGGCTTCTGGCTCAAATGCTAATACAAACAAATTATTCATCCCTCTAGCTGGGAGGAACCTCCATCTTCCATGGACATCACCATCCGGCACCACCTCTGCTCTGTACCTCTGGGCAGACCTGGGAGCAGGTCACAGGCACATGGTCTCTGTGATATTCATCTGTCTTAGTATACAGAGGTTAAAAAAGAGAATTCTTCCCTTTAGCATGGACTTCCCCCATGACATTGGATGAGTTGCCTACTCTATCCCATGCTCTCAGGTATTGCTAACATGGAAATAATACTCAGTGGGACAGAACGAGCTTAAAAACTATTGCTGGTCTGCTCTTTGGTTTCACCAAGGAATTGTTTCCCAGCCTTGGAGACACCGATTGGAAGCAGTGGGAGAGGACTGTAAGGAAATCTTCCCCCCACTCTCTGCTGATAGGGAGCCTTCATCCATGCACAAGGAAGAAAAGGCCCATGTGAGCCATCCTTGCTCCTCTCTAGCAAGAGGTCTTTAGGAGGTAATTTTTGGCTGCTGGGTGGCCCACAAGGTTGTCCCAATAGGCTGTGGAGTCTCCATCATTGGAGATGTTCAGTACTCACCCAGTATGTCAGCAGTCAGGTTCTTGGCAGTAATAAGGATTTGGAGAATTTGGTTTTTAAAAAGAGCCCAAACAATAAATACCGCTTAGAAGATGCCTAATTTGAACAGAAAATGAAAACAATTAACCAAAACATCACTTATGCATTAATGAAGAGGTGCTATGTTCTAGGGCTGAGCTTCAGAGCAAACACTTCTGCAATATGCAGCAAGGAAGAACATGGAAGTGGGAGAACACTTTCCCAAGTGGAAAGAAAAGCCCTAAGAGTATTGTGAAAGCCAACAAGCAACACAAAGAAAGCTGAATCCTTCTAGTTCTTAGGTTTAACATCCTAGCTGATCCAACCCCTTTCCTTGGGGAGGAATCCTAGCCCGGTGCCTTAGGAATTTGCTGGAGGAGACTGGGGGGATAGGAAGCTGAACTATCTGTATTTAAATATGCAAATAAGTCTAATTATCCTTTGTAGCAGTGGAAGAGAAGCAACTCATCAGCTCTCCAGTTCCAGGAGAGCTTTCTGCTTTAGCCCTGCCATCTCCAGCATGAGCCCAGACCTTGCAAGGTGAACAGACAAAAAGCTGAGTCTCTCAGATCACAGCAGATTTAAGGGCTGTGTCACTCCTGGAAACCCCTTTCCCCACACTCTCCACCCCTGCAAAACAGAGCCCCCAAAAATCCCATGCCATTTTCCTGTGTCTCAGCCAAGCACCACCGTCACACCTGGATGCACCCGAGCCTCCAGCATGATCCAGTGAGAGCTAGAGCTGATGCCAAATGGCAGCAAAAATCAAGATCTCGCTGCCTGAACCGTTTCCCATTCATGGAGGGGGGAAAGCAGATGACTTTCAGCTTTGCTGTGCCACCAGTGGAACAGAGGAGTCAAGTCCCAGCTTCATCTTAAATCTGCATGAATGTACCACCTGTTTCATGGCCAGGTGTCACCTCTAAATCTCCCCAAGGAGGAAAATAAATCATTCAAAGGCATAAACACCTCAGCATTCACACAGCTACAGGGAAAAGCAAAAAGGCTGCAATCACACTTTTGTCACCACAACCCCCAGCTTTGCTCTCTGCCACCTCCACCCTGGTCTCGGCAGCAGTGGGCTCTGCCAAAGAAAGCGCTGGAAAACACAACTGCAGCAAACCGTCCTTGCAAACGTACATGCAGGGCAACCACCCCATCACTTTTGTTTTTGCATTCACAACAGATCGAACCCCTTGACGCAGAGAGAAACAACACCAGCAGCTCACTGCAATGAATTTCATGCTCCGAATCCCAAACAAGGTCTACTGCTGAGGTGAAATAAGGCCATCCACTTCTAGTTGGTTGGGGAGGTGGGGAGGGGGGGACAGAAGGATGTGTCATCCCTTGCTGCGCTGCATTAAAACATGGCAGCATCTGAAGGCTGCCCCACCCAAGCGGCCTAGGATGCGTGTCCCTCATCCTGGCGCATCCCCCATCCCTGGGATGCTTTGTCTTGAGGGTGGGCCAGCCTGGGATGCTTCCTGAGATGCTTCCTGGGATGCTTCTGTATGTGGAGCACCCCACTCATGCATGGGCCCCCTGAGATGCTGGGGGTTGGCTGCAGCATGGCAGCCAAGTATGTGCTTGGAAAGGACCAGAGGCGATTTGCACATCCCATGGAGGTGACCCCAAACATTACCCCTGTGGAAATCCAAGGTGGTGGGTATCTCTGAATTTTGGAATTCAGAGGACAGAGGGGGACACAAAGACACAAAGACAAACGTGCTGCCAACCCCCCCCGACAAAGAGTGTCCATGTATTCACTACCTGCACAATACCTACTGCCTCATCATCGATCCCCAGAGAGATGGGGAATCTAAGGATACCCCCAGGCAGGAAACCTGCAAGCCCCCCTGGAATGTTTCACAGCCTCACTCACAAGGTGGGATGTTCCTCCGGGGATGCGCAAAGGGGGACTGGGTAAGAGCTGGCGAGGGGCCAGCAGGTTGGGGATCTAGATGGATGGGAGGGAGGGGGAGATGCCTTCTCACCTGTAGGACGAGCTGACCCCCGCCGCCACTTCCTCTTTGATCTGCCTGTTGACAGCATCGGCAGCCGCCCGGCCTCTGCTCGGCTCCGCCGGCTGCCCGCCCGCTTCCTCCGCCTTCTTCCGATCCTTCTCTCTCCCATCCCCGGCCCGCACTGCTTTGGGATGCTCATCCTCCACCTCGGGGTGTTCCTCCTTCTTCTCGAGAGCGAGATGCACCTTCCGCCGCTTCTCCTGAGCCGGTTTCTCCGGGGGAGTGCGGTCCAGGGCCAGGACGGGGGAAGGTCCCGGTTTGGGGATCCAGGGATGGTCGCCCCGCTTGGGAATGGGCCAGGCACGGAAATCCTTCTGGTACTGCGTCTCCTTCTCGAAGGGAGTGTCCGATGGCTGGTACTCGCTCTTGGGCTTGCAGCTCGGCTCCGGCCGCTGCACCTTCCAAGGCTTGTAGTCGTGCCGCATGACCGAGTCGGCCGGGGGAGACGCGTGCGGGGCCGGGCCTGGCCGGGCGGGACCGGGAGCCGGCTCACCCCCTCCGGCGCCCGCCGCCGCCTCGCCGCTGGGCTGGGTCTCGATGGGGGCCGCGGGGCGCGGCGGGGGCACGGGGGCGGCGGGATGCTCGGTGGCCTCCGAGTATTTGGTGAAAACGAGGGGGACGGCGATGTCCGCCTTGTCCAGCTGGTTCCAGAAGCGGGCGATGCAGCAGGCACGGGTGATGCAGGGCCACGCCATGGCGGCCCCGCGCCGGGAGCAACCGCTCCGCGCTCCGAACCCCGCACTGCTCTCCGCACCGAGCTCCGCGCTCCGCCTCGCACCCGGTGGGCGGGGCGTGGGGGCGGGGCTTGCAACACACACGGACAAGGCACGCACACGCGCGACACACCTGCACATCCATGCACCCACACACACGTGTGATACATGGCTATGTGTGTGCCCACACCTGCACAGCCACACAGATCCACGCGCATGTGATAATGGCTATGTGTGTGCCCTCACCTGCACGGCCACATACTTGCATGACCACACAGCTGCACACACATGTGAGACATGGCTATGTGTGTGCAGGGACCTGCACAGCCACACACACTTGCAAACACATGAAACACACCCATGCACATGTGCTTGGTCACAGGCCTGCACACACATGTACAAGGCACCCATGTGTGCATTCACTTGCATACGGGGTCACAGACACATGTAAGACATGTCCATGTGTGTGTGTGCACACCTGCCACAGACCTGCACAGCTGCACACCTGCACACACATGAAAAGACACGCCCATGTTGCCCATGTGTGCACAGACCTGCATACTTCGTACACACATGGACACACAGACCTGCACAATCACACACACACACCTGCACACTCACATGCCAGACATGCAAACCCAACACACACTCCTGTGTGTGTGCACACATGCATGGTCACATGCACATGGTAACCTGTACACACATGGGCAAGTCACATACATGCACGTGTAGATACACCTGCATGCTTGGTCACATACCTGCAGACATATGTGCAAGGCGCCCATGTGTGCAAACACATGCATGCCTGGTCACACACACCTGCATGCATACACGAGAGATGCACATGTTTGGGTGTACACATACATCTGCACAGTCCCACACACTTGCACACACATGTGGAGACGTGCCCATGTATGTGTGCACATAACTTCATGGACACACACCAGAGCACAAACATACAAGGAATGCCCATGCATGTGTGCACAGAAACAAATGCTTGGTCACATACCTGCAGACATATGTGGAAGGTGCCCATGTGTTCATGCACATGCATGCATGGTCACACACTCCTACACACACATATACAAGACATGGACATTTGCATGCACACACATGCTCAGCCACAGACGTGCAACACATGCTGATGCACACACGTCCACGCTTCCGTTCATGCACATGGAAAGACGTGAGCAAACACACTTGAACACATATATGCACATGCACATTCACAGAGGGGTGCACACACACCTGCACACACGCATGCATAGGAATGTAAACACACACGCAAGACACACTTGTATGCACACACCTGCACAAGGTTATGTGCACATGGACACATGTGAGCTCACACACAAACACATTTGCACACAGATACATGGACGCGCAAAACCACACAAATCACATTCACACATGCAGGTTTTCATGTAAGTGTACATGCAGTGCACACAGACATTTGTACACACAGATGTGCACACGTGTACACACACGACTGCACTCATGCAAAAACGTCCACACACATGCATGTATACACCAACCTGTACATATGCACTCACCCCTGTAGACACATGCACAAATATGCACATGAACAACTATGGAAATGCATCCCTGTGCTCACACATGCACAATGGTATGCACACCTGCATTCACATGTGCAAACACATACATGCACACACATATGAACACACACAGCTAGACATGTCTGTCCATACAAGTATGCACTGCTGCATATGCACATTTGTATGCACATGCACGCACACGTGCACATACTCACAGATAAACACACACGTCCAGTCTCACAAACGTGCACACGCTGTACACATGCACACGTGAACAGATGCACGCATGCGCACACATACATAGACACATACGTGTGCTCCCATGTGCATGCACTCATGCACAGAAACTTGCTCACACGTGTACACATATGTGAGCTGCCCATCTGTTTGCACATGTATGTGCAGCCACACACACACGCACGCACACACACACACACACACACATTTTATGCTTTCCTTTTGCCTCTTTTTCAGTTGCAAACCCAGACCAAAACATCCCCCAGCTATCTCCTGCTGACAGCTTCCTCTGAAATTTGATTCCCAGGGTGGATTCACAGCCCCAAACCCCACCCTCTTTTCTAGCTTTGCCTCTACCTTCTCCCCATCATGCCAGCCCTCCAACCCTTCCTCCATTCCTCCATCCTGCCATCAATCCCTCCATCCCTCCCTCTCTCTCCATTCCTCCCTGTTTCTCCATCCCTCCATCACTCTCACTCCATACCTCCATCTTTCCATTCATCCCTCCATCCCTATTTCCATCCCTTCATCCCTCCATCCCATTCTCCCACTGTCCCTCCATCACTCCCTCAACCCCTCCATTCTTCCCTGCATCTTTCTCTTTATTCCCTGATGCCAATTAAGTCCATTTGCACCCAAATCACATCCACACATGAAGCCCTCTAGTCTTTGTCAGCCTTGCGGCACTGCCAGCATTTCCACTGGGAGCAGAACTGCAATAAAACCAGTGAAATCCACACACCCAAATGCTGAATTACAAAGAGAAAAAGCAATTCCCATTCATCAGTGACTGCAGCTGCTGGGAGTGCAGTGACAGGCAGGAGTATCCCTGTGGGGATTGTTTCTCCAGTACAACGCTTTGCATCCCCTTACTGATTCTTAGGCCCTGAGAATTTTGGGATTGGGTTTGGTTTTTTGGTTCGCTTGTCTTTGCCTGGAATGGCTTAATTTAATTCTTACCTGTAGGCAAATTGTGGAAACTCATTTTATGGATGGTATTGGAGCACTCAGTGCTGGGGATGGATGGTTCAAAGAGCTGCCTTTGGAAAGGCAGAAATAAGAATGAGAATAAATAAATATCAACTAGAGGTGTCTATACACAGATATTGCTTTGTCTTCCAGATTGATATCATTCCTGCTATTACATCCAGTGCAATTAAAAGTGAGGTTTACAATTAAAGATTCAGGAAGCTCCTCTGTATTTCCCGAGTTGGGACCCAAGCCATAGTGTTCTGGGGCATCAATGCACTGTGTATCACCTTTGAAGGTGTGTGGTGTGCTCCCATGCATCCATGGTAGATGTGTTCACCTCTGCTTAGGCTGGGTTTTGAAACAGAATCACAGAATCATTGAGGTGGGAAGAGTCCCCTAAGATCACTGAGTCCAACCATTCCGTCAGCACCAGTAAACATGTCCCAAATGCCACATCGACATGGTTTTTAAATCCCTCCAGGGATGGGAACTTCACCACTGCCTTGTGCAGTCTTTTTCAGGGCTTGACAACCCTGTCTTTGAAGAATATCCAGTTTAAACCTCCCCTGGTGCAACTTGAGGTCATTTCCTCTTGTTCTGGCGCTTGTTACCTGGGAGCAGACCCCAACTTCCACCTGGCTCCAACCTCCTTCCAAGGAGTTGTTATGAATGGAGATGAGCTTAGACAAGTCTTGCCTTTGACTCAGATTTCTGGCATTAGCTCTGTTTGGGTTGGCCTGCACCCCAGATCGCTCTCGTTTGTAAGTTCTTAATAATGGCTGATTAGGTCTATTACAAAATTAATTATTTATTGAATAGACACAAAATTAACAGACATAAGACTTTAAACAGACTACTTACTACACAGGAAAAAACAAAAAGAACTACTAGTAGATAAAATACCGTGCATGATAAAAAGGTATCTATATTACAGTTAGCTAAGAAGTAGAATAGATTAGAATTCAATGTAACTTACCACCACATTGATGATGGAGTACACATAGAATTCTTTCATTCAGTTTTTGGGACAGTATCCACAGAGTTTGTGTCCAAACTCTGGGGAGAAGTCCTACACATTTTCAAGGTGTGTGTAGAAAGCTTCTGCCTCTGTGAAAGTTTGTGTAGCTTTTATACTAAAGTGAGGTATCTCTCAGTCAGGAATTCCAGCTTATCTCCCCTCATCTTGTTCTCAAGGCCAGTTGTTTACTGGGGATTCCACTCCTGGTGCCAGAGAGAGAAATAACTCACTAGCAAGGCAAGCTGGCTTGGGTTATCTCATCAGTTCATGTGAGGGGGAGAATGTCCGGAGCTATTGTGCCAGCTGATGGACAGAGCAGATAAGCTCTTTTGTGGTAGGGGGAAGTCCTGCCACAAGAGTTGAAGAGTGTGAAGGTTCCCCCTGAGCCTCCTTTTCTCCAGGTTGAAACCCCCAAACCCCTCAGCTGCGCCTCATGTTCCAGACCCTTCCACAGCTCCATTCCCTTCTCAACTCAGGTTGCTTATGTACCCTGTTGATGCCATAATGCTTTTTGCTTTTTCATATATTTCTCTCATATCCCCCTTCATATACACTTTTATGCAGCCTTTCTGTATCCCTAGTGCTTTTAGCCCACATACTTGTAATTCCCTAAGTTTGATAACAAGCTTAGACCCAAAGTTCTGTTAGGCCAAGAGACCAAACATCTTAGAAACTTTGTAGTTAGGGGGTCAGCGAGCCCCAGACTCAAGGTCCTCTCTAGAACATATTCTGTAAACTAAGATAGACCCATGCAGGGGGAGCATTCCCTACGAGGGGGCTCCTCCAGAGCCTCCCATTGGAAAATCTATGATAGATATGCTAATATGCAAGGTCTATAATTGTATAAGCAAACCATTGCAGGAGCCGTGGGTGTGTATTCTCCGGTGTGCATTTCCAACGTGCATTCTGTGCATCGGTCCGGGGGGGACATTCCTGCGGGGTGCTCCTGCCTGGATCTAAGGATCCTTAATAAACGCCAAGGTAAAATCCCTTTTCCCCCTCTAACCGTGTTTGGCTTTTAATTCTAAGCCCAGGAAAAGGCATCACTGTGCTCAGCAGGTGAAACTCAAACCTAACTCCTTGTTAAGCACTGATGAGAGTCAGAGGAAGGGGATGGCAGGTCATCCCATTGCTCTCAGGAGATCATTGACAAAAGCTGAAATGAAATGAAAAGGAAAAAAAAATCAGGTAGGAGCCCCACATCTCCTTAGGAGTCTTTTCCCCCCATTATAGAGGGACCCTGGGCATCTGCTTCATGGGCTAAAAGTAGGTGAGACTTCATCTCCAAAACCAGAGCCAGACCACGCTTGCAGCTTCCTCTGTGCAGTGTTCAGCTCCACACTACTCCAGTGAGATGCAGGAAAGCTCTATTTACTCTGGCTTTTCCAGGCATTCCCTCCACTTTGCAGGAGATGTCCTGACACCAATTGCTCCCATCCCTAATATCTATCACCAGGGACAAGAGAACATGACAACACTGCAGGTGACAATTTAAAGGGGAGTTTTAGTGGCCTCCCACATCTTAAATCAATTTTATAATCATGCACAGCTTCTGCCTGGTGGATTCACAAGGTTCTGCCTGGGGTGTTCTTGTTTTCCTTGCCAACTTTCTTATGATTCATGTATGTTGTGAGAGTGTTTCAAGGCCAAATGGGACAGGAGCCAAAGCAAATCCATATCAGAGTGCTGCATAAAGGGAATAATTGAAATGCATAAAAAGAAAATTTGACCAATAAATCAAGTGTTCTAAAGGACATTAAATTCTTTAATGAAAATCACTGGCATAATACCACCAGATTTCAGAAGTGATTTTGTACCAGGTAGAAGGGGGAGTAAAATTTGAAAGAATTTGCATTAAAAAAAACCCAAAACCAGAAAACCCACCAGGCAGACATGAGTTTCCCTCACACCCATGCTCTTACTCTGAGCTGGAGAGGGACAAAGAGCAAGCTTGGTGCAATGGTATCCCATCGGTTTTGGGTGGTAGAAAGGAGAAGCTTCCAAGGGACGAACACTTACTACTGAAGGAGTGATGGGTCAGGAAGGAATGGGACTCAGAGAATCCACTGTGCAACTACTAAGATGGTACATTCAGTTTCCTTCTGATAATTTTTCCCACCGGAGGGTAAAATAGCTCTAGGAGTACATATGAATGACTGAGAGGCTTTAGGGTAAATAAAAGGGGATTATCTATGATTGGAAGAGAGGAGCAGTGATCTGAAGAGTGCTTACAGCTCTTCCACTGGAGCACTAAGTTCCATAGGGTCTATACGTGGTGAGGCTTCAATAAGGAACTCCACAGGGAGCCATGGCCAGCTCCTCCTGCCAACTATGCAGTGTCCTGGCCTCCTGTGTGAGCCACTGCATTGTTCCTTGCATTTTTTCCTGCAGATCCTCTGTGTTAGGCTTTCCCAGTCCTGATCCTGGATCCTGGCCAGTGTCCATGTGCAGCCTGTGAAGTCTCATGGGCATATCCTACCATGTTGACTTGCAAGCCTGGTGACTTGAAAAACCCACAGTTCCATGATTCTGGGCTTACAGGTTCCTCCTCATACTCTGAGAGGGATATTGCTCCATTGAGTCACAATGGCCACTGATAGAGGTATTACAGAAGATGACTTATTGAAGGATGAAAGGAACCTAATGTTCCCAGGCTTAATGCAAGCCATAGGAGATTAAATTGACTATATATAACTGAAAAGGGAAAAGCCAAGGGGACTGTAGTTGGAGCTTTATCATGGCCTGTAAGTGTGTGAATGCCTGAGTATGTTAGGAAATAAGATTGACTAAGGTATCAGGATATAAGATATATGAGGAGGCGCCCTTGGTGGGGGCATGGGCCCTGGGGTGAACGCATGGTGCAGCACGGGGTTTCCCTTTCCCTGCTCCTTGGTCATATGTACCCAAAATCCTGTCCCCTATTGGTCACTTTGAATGTAGCCCGCGCAGAATCCTGTATTTAGGGGGTGTTCACATGATTCTAGGGCAGTTTTTACTTGGTAGCAGTTCTGGTGGTGGTCCATGCCAGGCTCCAGCCATGTGCAGCTGGGGGAAATAAAATCTGGTAACATCAATGAAAATATCATCTCCTTGATTCTTCTACGGGCCAAGGCTGCCTCCAGGGATGGTTGCAGGAGAACCGCACTGCAACAGATATAGAGATCAGGGCTCAGTGTTTGGGCATGTCACATACTGGTTAGCGAGTTCAGAGACTCCTGTTTCCTAAAACAGGAAACAGGACGCTGGGGGGATGGACACTTTCTTGCTCCACACCACTTCTGACAGGAGGGTGGAGCTAGGAGAGGGTCAGTCTGTTTTCACAGGGAGCAAGAGACAGGGTCAGAGGAAAAGGCCTCAAGTTGTGCCAGGGCAGGTTTAAATTGGAAATTAGGAAAAAATTCTTCCCTAGAGGAGTTGTCAAGCCCAGGAACAGGCTGCCCAGGGCAGTGGTGGAGTCCCCACTCCTGGAGGGATTTAACAGACGTGGATGTGGCACTTGCAGATATGGGTTAGCTGTGGCCTTGGCAGCGCTGGTGGAATGGTTGGACTCCCTGACCTTAGAGATCTTTTCCAACCTTAATTATTCTGTAATTCAGTGATTTTAAGTCACAGATTCTATTTTATCTACACTCAGCAAGGAGATGCATCACTTCCAGTTCCTCCTGAGTGAAAATCTATGATTCCTCTCTTATTTAAACAGAAGTTTTCTTAGCCCTCCATAAGTAGTTATTTTTCTGTCCTTAATTAAGAAAGTAGAAAGACAAAAAACAAATAACGTAACCATTCTGTCCAGCAAAGCAGGACATAAATATTTATTACCTAGCTGAGCATTGCTAACTCCTTGGTCACCTCTTCCAAGGAGCCGACTTGCTCATAAATCCAGAGGATGAGGCTTCCATGTCATAATAAGCCACAAACAAAGACCTGTGACTCTCTGCAATACAACTGCTTTGGTAATAAGCAATACAACTGCTCTAGGGCTCAGCCTGAAATTTCTGGGGACAGAAAATGCTTCACACATGTCTGGGTGTCCCCAGGGCACAGGTGTGACTCTTTTCACTAGTGAAAACCAAAAGAGTTCCTTGGCATGGCTAGTCTCCAACAAGAACAAGAGTGCGGGATGGAAAGCATCTTGTAACATCATCACTGGACCAGAGATGTCTCTGTAAGGACTTTTCATAGAATCACAGAATTTTTAAGGTTGGAAAAGTCCTTCAGGACCATTGAGCACAACAATTCCCCCAGCATTGCCAAGCCCACCACTAACCCAAGTGCCACATCTACATGTGTATTAAATCCCTCCAGGAATGGGGACTCCACCACTGCCCTGGGCAGTGTGTGCCAGGGCTTGACAACAGTTTTGGGGAAGGAATTTTCCCTAATAACCAATCTTACCCCTCCTTGGTCCCACCATCCACCTCTCTGACGGTGCTGGTGTTGCAGTACAGGAAGACCAGGAGGCCTGGGCCCACAGATCTCCCCACAGGATTTTGGAAATCACTGATGGTTTCTCACCAGGAAACATCCTGTCTCCAGGTAACAGTGCAGAAAGAATTAAAAACCTCCTTTGCTTTCTTTAAGCCGCAGGGTCCTGACATTTGCAGCTGAAAACAAAGGATGGGGAGAGATTTGAGTGAAATCTAAACCAGTTTTAGCTCAGTTAAAGCAACCGATGCCTTTAGGAAAAGATCCCTTTCACCAGAGCCCTGTTGTCCTAGTGATTTGGGAAAACGGAGTTTAACAGATCCCTCGTAGCCCAGCATCTCGCTAAGCCTGACAAAGGGGAGGGATTATTTTTCAGCCAACGTATCTGATTTGCTTCTGCCAAATGTTATTTCTAGTTTTGTTCCGTAATTCTTGGCTGCAGTGACTTTGAGATTTGAAATGGCCCGTAGACCTGTGAATGAAGCCTTTGTACATGGCCAGTCCTTTCATAGTGCTCATTGCTCAGTGCAATCTGTGTAATGGTATTATTCTGTATCCTGGTTACAATGAGACCTTTGGTTTTCCCAGCCCACCCATGAGATGATTGCTTACCTGAGTGGCTTTTCAGTTCCTTGAGGATTTTTCCCCCCAAATTTCTGATTTTTTTCCTCCACATAGTAAATTGCATCTCTTTGCACATGACAAGGCAGAGGCTCAGACTGTGCACCTGCTTGGACACAGAAATGCAAAATGGGAGTAGTATTTCCTTTCTCTGCACCTATATAAATATGTGCAAGGATGCACATGGACACTCGTGCCCCATCCATCCACCATCCATCCATGTCTTGGCAGAGGCATCAGGTTGCTCATGTACCCTGTGCTCAGCAGTGAAACACCCTTGTGTTGTCTCCCCACTTCCTTGGCTGAGACCGAAACCCATCCACATCGCTCACTTGTGAGAAAAAGTGACCTGCCTTCTGGTGCTTGTCGCTTCTTCTTGTCCCTTCCTGCTGTGCACAGGGTGATTTGTAGGGGAAGGGCAAAAATAAAACTGGCTTACAGACATGAATGCCTCATTGTCTCTGCCAACATCTAAATATTGCAAAATTTGAACGAGACAGGATCTTGAAGGCAGGATTGGGTCCTGAGTGGAGTTTACTTCCCAGATTTGGATGGTAGAAGCATGAAATTGTCACCATCTAACAGTGTTGTGAGTCATGATGGTGTAAAGTCCGTGACACCTCCCTCTCCTCCCCCTGTATGGGATAGTGCTGTGCGCAGCCATCACTGCCATTGTGTATTGCACAATCCCTTCTACTGTAACACTGGGTAGATATTGACGGGCGACTTTGCACTTTGCATTCGCCATTTGCTTCCTTCTCCTTACGAGACGTGCATGCAGAGCCCAAGATGAAGGTTGAGTTTGCGCCACTGTCGGTGCCACTGCAGAGAAGGCTTCAGACAGCATCAGTGGTTCAATGGATCTTCAGCTTCCTGGGTCTAGGTAAGAGACATCTCTTTTTCCTTTCTCTGAGAAGCCAGAGAAGCTGTCCATAGAATTGCAGTATGGTTTGGATTGGAAGGGACCTTATAGATCATCCAGTTCCAATCCCCTGCCATGGGTAGAGCCAATTTCCAGTAGACGAGGTTGCTCCAAGTCCTGTCCAACATGGCCTTGAACAGGGCCCCAGGGATGGGGCAGCCACAGCTTCCTTGAGCAAGCTATGCCAGTGTTTTTGGCTTCTTCTCACCACCTGATCAGAGGATGGTGGCTCTAAGGAAGTGTATGGCTGCCTGCCTATGCATGGGAATATTTACAGGTCTTATCCAGCATCTACACCTGGGTGGGGTTTTCAGCTTCTCTTGCTCTTTAGGTTTAGAGTTCTCCTGGTTTAAGCTGTTGCTCTGCTTGGTGTTAGGGATGGGAAACTGAATTACCATGCTTGAGGAATGGTACCATAGGAAGAGCATTGGGCACTCTGCTTTGCAGCCCTGGGAACAGACACTTCACTTTTTACAGAATCCCCTGCACATTCAAAAGCTCATTTTTCCAAGAAAACCCAAGCAGTTTGAGCAAAGACACATCAGCAAACTGCAGACAAACTCACTGCTCGGTGGAGGACATCAGGTGCTGATGGAAATGACACACATGCAGTTTTGGATAGGATGCACAGGGAAATAGAGATGGGAGACCCAGAGGCATGTCATCAGAGAGTGCAAACTGCCTGGGGACATGTACAGCCCATCAGGCTGGAAGGTGACATCCCAGTGTTTCCTAGTGTTAGGGAAATAAATAGATGGGAGTATCAGAGGCAGGTTATCAGTGTAAAATGTCTGGGGCCATTTACAGCCCATCAGGAGCCAAGCTGAGAGGTAATATCACAAGAGTTTCCCATTGTTATGTCAGTTGTGAATCTCAGATGGGATGTTCGTAAAGCTCCTTGTTTGTTGTGGCAAGACAGTGGTTGACTACTCCCAAAACTCAGCAGGTCTTTGTGTGTATCCGTGTCCTGGTACATAATCTTCAGAACTATACCTGCACAAAAAGCACAGGCTGTGCTTCAGACTCCCACTCAGTTTCTGAGATGGGCCCTTCCAAAATCTGCCGCAGACTTGAGCCTGAAAGGCCACCTTTGCACCACCTTTGTATCTGATGGACGGGAGAACTGTGCCATACTGGTCCAGACAGTGTAGCTCTTTAAATATCTCTTGGTGTAGGATTGGTCCATGCTAAGTATCACTCTTCTGAACTACACATTAGCCCAGTCTGGGCAATTCCAGAGGCCAGGGGCCATTGCTGGTCACCAGGATGGATGAAGCTACCTTTTGTTTGGAAGAGAAGCGCCAAACAGCCACCCTTGGTGCCGTTGTGTACTTGTGTTATAAAGCCTGGGGGTCTCCCTGAGCAGAAGAGATCCCACCTGTGATCCAACATTCCAGTGAAGAAGAGATCCCACCTGTGATCAACCTTCTGCCACCAGAGAACACCTGGCAGGAGGAGACACGAAGGTGTCCTGGCAAGAGAAATGGAGGTCTGGCAAAAGCCATGCAGCCTTGGACCCAGCTGGCCAAGATGGGACATTTTGGGGTGCTCCGTGATTCCCTCTCTGTCCCTGCACCTGCATTTCCTTCCATAGTGCATGAATCAGTTGGGATGCAGTAGAAATGTGGTTCAGTGTTAACAAGGGATCCAACAGCACATCCCCATTCCCAGCATGAATGCAGTTGGGGCTTACGGAGGTTTAACACTGTTTTCCAGTAAAACAATTTGTACTTGTGGTTTTTCCCTTCTTGGTATTGGGAGCAAGCTGGTACTTGACTTTCCAGAGATGGAAATTACTTCTGGAGCCCGCAGAAGGGCAGCAAATGGCCAGGAGGGAGGAATCCTCTGCAGCTGTAGGAGTTACTTGCAACACAGGTTCTACCTCCTGGAGGGAAACGCAGCTTGCTCTGCATGGGAATGAGACCCAAACCCACTCCGCCTCCCATGGCTGACCTTCCAGAGCATATCTTCTTTCCCTGAAGAATTTGGTTTGTTGTTTGGGGTTTTTGGTGTGTTTTTGTGGGTTTGTTTGTTTGGTTTTGTTTGTGTTTTGGTTTGGGGTTTTTTTGGTGATACAATCCGAAAACAAAACCAGTTAAGAAATGCTGTTAAGAAAGGCATTAGAAAGGTGATAACAAAACCTTATGAAGCAATTCCAGCTGGTTTGGTTCATTTTACAAAGTTTTTTTAAGCATGGAGCTTTCCACTCAGAATCTCCCAGTTTAACAACTGCATGAGCTAGATGCTAAGAGATACCATTATTTTCATCCTGTGAGCTGCCAAACACCCCTTGTTGCACTGTTATAATCCTCAGGCACAGAGCTCAGACCTTCCATGGGCAGGATTTAGCTGCTGGCTGCTCCTTTGTTTGGGAGACAGGCTTGTGCTTCTGCTGCCAGAAGAGGGCTTCTGAAAACACCCATTTGACCGCTGCACAGCCCTTTGGCCAGAGATCCCAGCAGCACTGATCGCAGGCAGCTGTTGCTGTGGTTGTACAAATGCATCCCCTGAGAAGCCAAGCACTGGGCAAGGGACTCATTCATTCCTGGCAGGATGGTGGGTGAGGGCAGCAGCTTGGCCTCAGTGCTAGTAAGGAGCTCTGCTCCAGCATCCCTTGCAACAGGCAGGCATTGTTGTCACTGCCAGTTTTCTTGAGGATGCTCCTGACAAGAGCATGGAGACAAAAGGTTCCATTTATTTCAGAGGCTGACAGCTGCTGGAGGAAGAGTTCAAAGTGTAAGAATGGGTTGGAAGTCATGGAGTGGGGACCCCATTGCCTCCCCAGTACATGATCTGAGTAACTGACCAGTGCCCCTCGTAATGGAGTGGAACCAGGCTACTGCAGAGAACTGAAATCAGCAGGCTGGTGCCCAAGCCTGCTGCACTGCTTCCTGCTGCCTCTCTCATTCCCCCTCTCCACTGGACGTGGACATCCATCCAGACACACCATGCAGAACTATGAGTGCAGGGCTGAACCACGGCAAAAAAACCCAGTGCAGGAGCAGTAGACCTGGGCACACTGCCTCTGCAGACCCAGTATAACAAACCCAGCCTTTGAACCCTTTGAGTCATCAAGGTTGGCTCAAAGGGTAATGTGGTACCAGTGTGATCAGGCTTCCTTGGCAGCTGAGTGAAGTTCACAGCCTGCCCAGATCAGCTGTGCCCAAGGGTGCTGTATCTGTGCAGGTGGTCACTATCAGGGACTCCAGGCTGGCACTAGGGACCTCAGGAACATGCATCTTGGAAGCATTCAAGGCCAGTTTGGATGGGACTTTGAACAACCTGGTTTAGTGGAAAGTATCCCTGCCCATGGTGGGGCAGTTGGAACTGGATGGTCTTCAAGATCCCTCTAACCCAGTGCATTCTGTGATTCTGTGATGATCTTGCAAACCTTCCTGACAAGTGCAGTATGAATCTGACTCATTTTGGGACTGTTGCGATAAAAAAAAAAATCTCTTTCTATGGGCTGCAGTTTCCCTGTTTCAGACTAAATGAACAAAATCTGGATTAGCAGCACTTTGACGGGACATGGTCCCTGCTTAGACTTGGCCAGAGAAGTCCTCCATGTGCTTTGAAACCTGTGGCTCATTTGGAACCCATGGCTCACTTGGACCCCATGGCATATTTGTGCTTTCTGTGGTATGGACATTTTTTTGTCCAGAGAGGGATTTGCAGCTCACAGCAAAACTACTCAGCATAAGAAACCCACCACTTCATTTTTGCTCTGAGATTCTATGAAGGAATCCAGCCCAGGAAACCACTTGGCCTGTGAAAGTATCCAAGAAAGCCATCAACTAATGTGTCTTGTCTTTGCTGAGTCACATAACAGCCATAGAGATGTGAGATGCTAGGTCCTGGACCATGAAAAGTTGCTGCACCCCTGCTCAACAGGTGCACTGCAGAATCCAAGACCATCCTATGAATGCTTCATCCAGAGCCAAACCTCACCATGGACAATCACAGAGAAACCTTCCTGCATCTGGACTGATCAGAAAGTGCAAGATTTAGGGTTTGCATATGGCATTCCTTCTTGTCAAGGACCCTTTGGTTTTAGTTTTGATTTGAAGCAGTTTCCACTTTCCATGACAATGCAGATAGTGCAGCAGCTAATCTCAGCCCAGCCCAGAATTATCTGGCTATTTTCAGATAACAGAACTGATGCATCTGCAAACACTTGCATGATGCCCTTATCCCTGCTCTTACAGCCCTTTTCGGCCTTGAAAGGGCTCTATGCAAGGGCTTAAGCCATTTTATAGCAATTTAGTATATGCCATTGGACTATAGCACAGGAGTCCAGACCTGCAGAGGGAGGAGATGAGGATCACGTCTGTTTGCAGCCTCACACCCAAACCTGCCCATTTTTTCTGAGCAGTGGGACTGGTGGTGGGGCCTGGGGACATGGCCTGACATGGCTTTTGGGAAGCATTAAGAGAGCTCTGTGGCAAATATACTGCCATTGGTGTCCCAGAAAGTCTCAGTGTCCAGACAGTGGTATGGAGTTTCTCCTTCTCACCAAATTACAGACCATAAATAATCAGGTGCCTGCCTAAGGTTGGAATTGGTTTGGATGCAGATTTAACTGTACATTTTCTGGAACTTTCCTGTCTCTTTGGTCCCATCCACATTAACTTTCAGACTGACAGCCCATTCTGGGATAGGAATGGGCTTCTTTCCCACATAGCACCAAAAGGTGTTAAAAGGACAAAAAACCCCCAAATCTTAAAATTGAGTGAAGGTCACTGAGCACAAATTCTGCTCTGAAAAAAAAAGGTGAATTGCAAATGAATCGAGGAAGAAATTAATAAGTATATAATTGTGAGATAAAGCATGGATTTGGACCAGAACTACTCCCTCACTTTGCAGAATGCACTTTGACCTTTGCACAGTATGATAAAAAGAATTAGGCACTGCACAGTTTTGCAGCAGACCTGATGACCTAGCACCCAGCTGCAGTAAAACTGTGTTTATTTATCATGTGGACCCTGGAGCTGCAGTTCATGTTCTATGCAATTCTTGAGAGTTATAAAGTCTGTGTCTGGGACATTTGAAAAAGAAGCATGAGCAGCAGGTTGAGGGAGGGTATTCTCCCACTCTGTTCCACTTTCATGAGACTCCAGTTGGAGCGGGTCCAGAGGAGGCCACAGAGGTGCTCTAAGGGCTGGAGCCCTTCTCTTCTGGACACAGGCTGGGGGAGCTGGGGGTGTTCAGCCTGGAGAAGAGAAGGCTCTGGGGAGACCTGAGAGCCTCTTCCAGTGCTAAAGAGGCTCCAAGGGAGCTGGAGAGGGTCTTTGGACAAGGGCCTGGAATGACAGGACAAGGGGGAATGGCTTCCTACTGCCAGAGGGCAGAGTTAGATGGGATATTGGGAAGATATTCTTGGCTGTGGTGGTGGTGAGGCCCTGGCAACCACAGGTTGCCCAGAGAAACTGTGAGTGCTGCATCCTTGGAAGTGTCCAAGGCCAGATTTGAGGGAACTTCTATGATTCCATTAAAAGTGTGGCACCAGGTGTGAGCAGCAGGTTCTTTCTGACCTGCGGGATGCATTACAGGTTAGAACTGTTGCTTTGCAGAGAGCTGCAGTTTTTTCCCACTGGAAAATTCTTAGTGCCTACCCAGGTGGCTGCTGCAGTGTCTCTACTTATAGGAAGACATGCAATCCCATTTCAGCTTTAAGGGGATTTAGGAATCTGTTAGATTATTGCGCTTTTCCCCCCATAGGAATTCTTAGTACTATCTTGACAGTGTTTTAAAAAGGAGCAAGGACTGCTTTTCCATGCTTTGTAATCAGGGTGACTTATCACCAAAAAAAAAACACAACAAAAACCAAACCTGATCTACTGATTTGTCTGTAAGTGAAAACAAACAGGAGGTTCATGAAGGTCTTAGATGACAGCATCCTATTCCACTTTCTCTGACAGGCCTTAGCTGAGATGAAGTGGAGAGAGCAGGTATCAGGTGACTCCCAAAGATGGAAAAGATGGAACAGAGCATGAGGATGTGGATGCATCTATATCACAGCTGAAGCCGAAGCGGAGCAGGGCATCTCCATCCTCATATCTTTCAGCCCTTGGTGGTGAATCTGTGATGAAGACCCAAAGTAGAACAAAATATATAAAACATGTAACCAATGAGCTGGGAAGGGCAAAGGACTTGGACGAATCTTTGGGTTTTTTTCAGCTCAGTCTTTCCCTTCACAAGCAATACCAAGGCCTCCAGAGGGACAGATGGAGAGGACACAGCTCTTCCTAGGCGCACATCTGCTTTACCAGGTGGCAGCTTGGTGTCTGATCATCACTTTCCAGTGTCTGCAGACAGACAGTGTTGGACTTGGGTGGGATTTCATGTACCAAGTGATCTTGGCTTGCACAAAGACTTTTCTTCTCTTGTTCCCATGCAAAAACATAGGGTATAAGGGAGGTGGGAGGTAAAGGTCAAAGCTGAGCACTAACTGGAGAAAGTCCCAAGTCATGGAAGTCTTAGAGAATGAAATAGAGCATTCTTGTAAAATTCATGATGACACCGAGTTGAAAGAACTGAAAATTCTCTAGAGTCCTAGATTAGAGTTGAGACTGAATCTGAGAAGTGGAGGAAAGGGTCCAAAATCAATAATAAAAAACTCAGTAAAGAGTAAAATCTTATCTATGTGTATAAATCATGGACACAATTAAAATGGGGAATCATTAGCTCAAGAAAAAGCTATTGGGGACTGTATAGGCTGGACATAAGACCCTTTTCGCTGCCATTGCAAAATATCAGGTGTCATCAGGGGTATTAACAGGAGTTTTGGGGTAAAACAAGACCATTAGCATTGCAGAGATCAGTCTGACTCCAGAGACAGCAAAGGGATAAAGAGCTGATCCATGAGAACACTGTGAATGGAGTGAGATCCATCAGACTTTTGAGAAGAGGAGGACATGGTGGCCCTTGGAGAAATTGGTGCTTGCTACAAGGCAGGTACTTGGTGTCTTTTCAGGTTCCTGGGACAGATAGAAAAGATAGAAAAGAAACCACCTCTGCATCAGAGGTGCCTTCACACTGATAAACTCAGCAGCAAGCCCAGTGGAGACTTGGGCTCCATCCCAGGACCAAAATGCCTCTGCAAGTGAACCATTCCTCTCCCAAAGTCCACCTAATCCAACTGCCAAGTCACTGCTGGTTTTTCTTTCAGCACAGTGCTGTACAGCTGCCTTCATCGTCCTCTTCTTCACTCGTTTTTGGCTGGTCAGTACCCTCTATGCTGCATGGTGGTTAATAGACAGGGAGAAACCCAGCAAGGGTGGGCGGCGGATCCACATCCTCCGGAACTGCATCATCTGGAGGTACATGAGGGACTATTTCCCCATCACGGTAAGTGCCACCAATCCATCGGCTCTTCAGTGTTTCCGGGACCAGCTTTGTCCTTGGAGTCTGGATACAGTCTGGGGCCAGCAGTCATGGCGTGGGGTGCTGGAAGTTTAGTGTTGAAGGATAATCTTTCCAGCTCCTAGATTACTGGAAGACACAGTAAAAAATGGGGCTCACCATTTTCACCGAACACATCCTTCAGTCATCTGGCTTTTCCACACCTATTTAACACTGCTGCACTACAGCAGTTAGGTGAATTTCACCTTTGTTTTCCATGTCTATATTGCAACATTACTGCCCTTCAGGTTGATCAGAATTTACCCAGTGGGCATAGGGCCAAGTTTTAATCAAAATCAAGAGATCCTGGCTGCCCTGCGATGTCAGTATCTGTTGCAGTGGGGTGGCTGCAACATCTCCCTGGGAGACAGCCTTGGCCCATGGAAGAATCAAGGAGATGATATTTGATAGATATTTTCAGATTTTATTGTCCCAGCTGCACGTGGATGGAGCCCGGTGTGGACTCCAATGGCAACCGTCCCCAAGAAGAACCCTAGAACAACTCCCCTGGA
>VYZQ01063698.1:30971-47630 GCA_013400655.1 Mystacornis crossleyi
AATAACTTTCACAAACTATTGGAAAATATCTGCTCAAGCCTACAGGTTACAAACGACCAAAATGGTTTCAAGACAGCATGATCTGCTGTTTCTAGTAACATGTTCCAGGAACATGGGGATGGGGAAGGGAGAAAGAGGTGCTGTATTTTTTAAAAAATTAAATTTTTAATGGAAAAAAAAGTCAATTTTTATGCAGGCAGTTGTATGTAAAATATAAAAGAACAGAAAGATTGTAACCATAAAAATATGTTGTTTACCAATAACAAGTAGAATTTCAGAAAAATATTTATGAGTTTATTTTTCTGTTTGTGTGGAGGTTTTTTTTAAAGATGAAGAGTAGGGGCTTCACATTATAATTCAAGAATTTAATTTCATACCTTCCAAATAAACACATTCTGTAGTTCTAAACCCAAACATATGAAAAATATCGTAGCACTTGCTGCAACAAACTAGGCTTAGAGTTTTGCTTTAATAGTGTCTACACGCACATGATGTTCTAAGTTCTGAAACAGCTGTCAAAAAACTCTGCTTTAGAACTGTACTCCAGATACACTAAACACAAGAAAGGTTATTCTAAACTTACTAAGACAAAACTAGTAAAGTGTTTACTTAGCTTGAAGAGAAATGGAAAAAGAGATGATGAACTGAAGATGTTCAAGACAGTTTAATAAAACCCATTTGGCTCCCACCATAGGTGCTTACAAGCCTAGTAAAACCCTATGTGTTAAAGGCTGCTAAAATTCTTTGTGTGTTTTGTTCTCTTAAAAAAAATATATAGAATAGTCTTTTCATGTAGCCTCTATGGTAATTCAGAATTATTTTAAAACAGGACAAAAACTGAGACCTTTTTTCCCAGCTGAAAATAAGCATGCTATACCATTCTAAATAAAACATCTTTAAAAATGCGAGCTGTTGCCAGCTTCCGGTTTCATGGAGACCGTGTACATTTCTTGGAGTGTTTTGAGCTTTCTGAATGCATTTGCCTTAGCAATCACAAGCAACAACTACTCATCTACTTCTGTCTGAACAGCATTCATTATAGGATACATACACCAACAAATAGCACAGAATGCAATTTTTACCTAGGTAGCCAAACACCTTCTATCTAAACTTCTACTATCTCACAGCCCTCCCTCATTCTTACACACACTGAGAAGTGGGGACACTGCTGTAGCTTCAAAAGCAAACTACAAAAAAAGCTGGCATATAGCATCATGCCCCATTTTGCACCTGTGCTTATCATCTGCTCCTGAATGTTTTTTGGCGCTTGTTCCTCTCCCCATATATGTATGCCTCAGGCACTCCTCCTACTCAACATACTGCCTGGCTTCCTTTTTCCATCTCCCTCACTCCTCTTACTGGTAGCTGAAATCTCCAGTACTGCATCCTGGTTTGGATCAGAGGCAGCTAAGGTATCTCGTTCTGCCAATTTCTCTACCTTTGTGTGATGCATGCAAGCCTTTTTAAGCCCCCAGAAGACATAAAGTAACAGTGCAGCTCTAAATTAAGCAGAGCTGGCTCTGCAGATTGATTCACCAACCAAGAAGTGTCTGTAGCACACAGGCCGGCTTTGGAACTGCTATAACCAAACAAGTCTTCTGTAGACAAATTACTTTTATTCCTCTTACCTATAAACCCTGAAAAAGGGAGGAAGACAGAGAAGCAAGGGGGTGGTCCTTCTCACCTGACCCATATAACTTCCTACTATCTGGTTTTGCTTGGAAGCGCCTGATGAGGTCTGGCGAAACTCGATGCTCCAGATAGAAGGGGTTGTACACGTCATAGCGGGGCCACTGGTACACGCCGTGCAGTTCTGCCTTCCGCTCACCAAACGAGGCTCTGGCTGACTCTGTGGAGCACAAGTAAACATCAAATGCAAGAGCTCCAGACATAACACATGCTGCCTGGCTTTGTAAGGCAGGCAGAGTGCCTTCAGGGCAAAGCACAAAATATTTCAATATTATCTACTTTGGGTAAAGGGAAAAAAAAGAAAAAGAAAACACACATTCACATTCTGTCAGGTTTCCACAGTGTGTGAGCAAACACTGGAATTTAACTGGCCATAAAAAACTCTGCATACCCGTTTCTTGGGGTTTTGCAGTAAAAGCCTAAGTAGCTAAGTACAGAAGGCTCCAAAGAAAGACAGCAANAAAATATTTCAATATTATCTACTTTGGGTAAAGGGGAAAAAAAAGAAAAAGAAAACACACATTCACATTCTGTCAGGTTTCCACAGTGTGTGAGCAAACACTGGAATTTAACTGGCCATAAAAAACTCTGCATACCCGTTTCTTGGGGTTTTGCAGTAAAAGCCTAAGTAGCTAAGTACAGAAGGCTCCAAAGAAAGACAGCAAGACAGAAGTTAACAGGAAAAGTAGCACCACGTGTACAGAAAACCTCTGAGTTATTTAGTTACCTACCCCCAACATATTCTTACTGAACTAATGGACCCCCAGACCTTCAGGACCATCTTGTATGGAAAGCTAATGCAACTTGTGACTTCAGTCTCCTTATCTACTCTCCATGGGAAGTCTGTCCATGGTAAAATCACTGGTCCAAAATTAGTTGAATTGTTGGCTGAGGCATAAGTAGACAAATCTGAGAATGCTTGAATCCCAGCCCTTTACTCAGCCCGTACTAATTTTAGAAAAAACATATATGTCTTGGTCAGCAAAACAGTGAAGAACACTGTTGTAGCGTTCTTTACTGCCTGGAGTGAAAAGAAGCCGTATGTAACAGCAAATTAGAGAATGGGGTGACCTGGGTTCTGCCAAACTCCGATATTTGCTTCCTTCACTTCGCCTCCCTGGACTTCAACCTATCTCTTAAAAAGTTCTTTATCCCACAATAAAGGACCTTCAGTTGTGCAAGTGTGTTGCACCATAAGAGGCAAAATGTCACTCCTCAAGAGTCCTCTCTGGCATGTGTTAGTAGTAAAGTTAAAAACTAAAACACTGAGATGGAACATGGGCAGTGATAAAACAAGAACTCAAGCGCAATGGGCTTGAGCATGACGTAAATCAGGATGAACACTAAAAGTCAGGCCATAAAGAATTGCTACACAGCAGATGACGGAAAATCCAGTGTTCCAGACCAGGAGCACACTTCTTCCTGCTAGCTTACTTCTGTGAGAGCACGAGACACACTGCAGTGAGCACTGAAGAGAAAGGCTGCCAGAACTTAATTGCTTTCAGAAGGGTTGCCAAGAGCTAACACTGAGCATGTCCTGTTTCACTAAAGGAAAATGGCCAGACATGCACAGAAAATGGTGAGGAACTGAGAGCAGGACTTGGACTTGTACAGATATTTAACAAGGGCCTAAGAAAAAAGTATTCTAAAGACATTTTTTGAGTATGCTGGTGCTTTGGCTAATGTGAAGAAAGAACAACAGCACACTTCACTGTATTTAGGAAATCTCCCTAAAAAGTAAACACTGCATTTTTAAAGACAACTTTAATGGGACTTAAAAAGCTGTACTTTAAAAAATTAGTATTTATATTTGGAAAGAGAAATGAAAGTTTCCTACTTGACATAAGAGTCACTTTTCAAATATATGTTCAAACATTTAAAATATTTGCTCAAGAGAGACAATTATGAAGAGTCAGGTCATCCTGCCAGAAGACCTACCAGTTTGTAGCCTAAGGGCCACTCTGTACACCAGGTCCCTCAGAAATGATCAGGAAGCAGAATTTTCAATGTAGACAAGTCACTGACTGTTAACAGCATGAACAAGGAAAACATTCATCTAAAGGCTGTTAGACACATCTTCCTTCTCTCTGGAGAACATTCATGCCTCAGAGTCCTTGATGAACTTCTCTGTACATTATCTTAAGGACAAGATAAGACAGAGATAAGGCAGAGCCTAAACACAGACCCAGCAAGAAAGGGGATTATTGGGAGCATGTCCTGCTCTTCCCTAGCATATCCAACTATGGACTTAGAAGAACTAGCTCCTGAAATAGCAGGCAAGTGGGGAGGTCAGGCTCAGAGATGAGGGGGCCTCACATATTCCACCTCCAGCTCTTCAGTTGCTGTTAATGGCTGGTGAGACATCCCAAATAAAGCCCACTAGAAGACGGGGCACAGAATGGACAATCTGTACTGAACAGCTCTGCTAGACTGCTTAGGTTGGCTAAGTGGTACATGCAACAGTGGGAGGAAGTTTGGCAATAGGCCTGCAGGAGCAGGAAAGAAGCAACAGCAGGGACCTGGGGAGAAGAGGGAAGGGTGGGAATAAAACCCCACAAACACAAAAGAGTTAGGTAGTACTGCATTAGTTATTATGCAACATATGGTTGACTTCTTTCAGTTATTAGGGTTTTCACCTTCAGAAAGGAAATACAGTCACATGGGACTATGAACATACTACCAGCTTATCATGCCCTTGAGGCAAAGCAGTTCTAGAGGAAACAACTGTTCAGGTATGTGCCTGTGCTGAAATTTTCCCTTACCAAATTCTATGCATCTCCTGGCAGGACTAAGAGCCTAACAGTAGCATATGCTCTGTAACTCATGTTAGTGGGACAGGATCCTATTCTTTTAAAATGCTACCATGTCTAAACTGCACATACCTCATTTCGGCAGTTTGAGTATGGGAGTAACAGAGGTTGAAACACAAGATTGCTGTAAAGCAAAAAATTAATAGTATCATATGAAACCTGATAACAGGGGATCTGTGCTCCCTGGCCTCCAAAAAGCAGCAAAAAGAGCAGGAAATAGTACGGACAAAAATTTCTGCCAAATAGCAGCACATGCCATCTATTGGCAAAATTTGAAAAGCAAGATGTGTTAGTATGTTAAAACATACCAGAATATTAACCATGAAAATCAGAACACCCTCCTCCTTTTACTTGAATGATCTGGAAGCTGGGGATATGTTAGGTCTTTCCTTGTCTCCAATAAATTATTTCTAAAGATTCCATTTCCTTTAAGTGTCTTCCATTACTTTTGAGTATGAGCACTGGTGCACAATCCTCCCATTCAGTTTTATTCATGCAACATCACAGAGATTCACAGTGGGATGACATAGTTCCCAAAACCTCTCTGGGTGTCCAGAGAGAAAAGAAACAAGCTCCCTACGCTCCCCAGGGAAGTGGTCACAGCAGCAGCCTGACAGAGTTCAAGAAGTGTTTGGACACTGCTCTCAGGCACATGGGGTGACTCATGGGGTGTCCTGAGCAGGGCCAGGAGTTGAACTTGATCATCCTTTTGTGTCCCTTCCAACTCAGCATAATCTATGATTCTTTGAAACACGACCAGGCTTCTGGAAAAGTTCTGCAAACATATGTTTTCAGTAGGAATACTTGACAACTTTCAAGGAGTAGGAGAAGCTAAACAACTCTTTCAGCAATACTGTCTGTATTTTACCTTTAATCCCTCCAGCATGTGAGATACTAGGAAGGTTCTTTGGCTGTACATAAGCCAGTTTGAATGGAGGGACCACAAATGGTACCTCCTGACCATCCAAGGGCAGTTTAGAAAGCAAATAATCCTCAGAACAGCCAACTTGACGCTTCACTGACACAGAAGACAATGGAGGCTTCTCTACAATAGTTGGCTTGCTTGCAGCTACTGCTTCAGATTCCTGCACCATGGAAACTGCTAAAAGTAAAGAGCAAGAAAAACAGACAGGACACATGTGCATTAATTTTTGAACAATACTATGAACAGATCTCTTTTATTTAATAGTATCTCTGCTTGATACATTACTTAATAGCTGCTAGTATTCAGTTTTACAGCATTCAGGACTAGCACCAGGAAAAGATATTCATCCTCCTGACACCTGTACTGATCCAAACTCTTTGTTGTTCAAGCTTCTATATTTATAGCTACCTTCCTCTTAAGTGAATTTTCATAAGAGGTACACTTGTATCATAGAAGAGTTCTCTGAACAAATAAGACACCAAAGAAAATCTTATCAGAGTAAAAATATCCACAGAGAGGAAAAAAAAAAACAAAAACCAAAACCCCCATTCAAATTCTGAGAGTTTGAAAGACAGAAGACCTTTACACAACCTTGGGTAAAAAAGCTGGCTTTTTTGGACAGGATTCTAGACTGCAAAGAGCAGACTTCAGACAAGTGTTACTTCTCAGTTCCAATTCATAACACTAACAAGCATTTGTTCAGTCTCCAAGTGGAGGTATTTTTGGATGTTGTAAGAGAAATCAGTTTTATCAGGGGTAACATGGTCATTTCATTAATGGGAAATCTCATCTCTAATGAAACAGCAAAACTTTTATGAAATCCTCATTATGTCAGAACTCACTTACTTTCCTTGTCCATGCAGAAACACCATTTACAGCAGGTTTTTATACATTCTGTTGCCATTGTTTTCAGTGTTACAATTTAGAGGGGACCTCAATCAGTGATCCAGTGCAGCTATCAAACCTGGAAAACACAATAAAACAAACCATAGTAGATGGGAGCAACTGAAATCAGAATGCAGTATTATCAGCTATTTAATATGCAATTGCTTTTTGGACACAGTCCCAGGATCAATCAGAAAGTTACTTTAGTCATAAAAGCATCAGAACCATCAGATTTCTCTCACTGAGACAAATCATTTTTATATAAAAGCACAAGGAAAGAGATAATTTTAACATATGGCATTCAAATACTTTCAGTAATCCACTCAGACAGGTCCCTGTCTTTTGGAAACACTAAAATTCTCCTCATACTTGTGTGTGCCACTGGGCTTTGGAGTTTACTCAGCTTTACAGCTGTTTCGACGTGGTATTGTCAAGTCATTTGCAAGATGTGTTTTCACTTCTGTTTCCCTTGTTCATGTTTCTCCTATCCTCTTTCACTCCCCTACTATTTTCACGTACATCTATACGTTTACATTTTTCACTCAACATATGCCATACTTTTAACTTGAAAACAGGCTTTATGAATGATGCCAAAATTGCCTTCTTTGAGAAACTACTGCTTTCTCATAATTGTATACACATGAAACTGAAGACCTGGTTTATTATATAATCATTTGCTGTGCACACAGAAATAGAGCATGCTGACTTTCAGCAAAATAAGAGGCATGTAATCTACAAAAAGAATGAGAACAAGTCTCTAACAGCTGGTTAACATTATAAGAACTTTATGACAATGCTAACTGGCCTCATTTAAATGTCTTTATTCATATCCTTATGTTCTCTTTTCAGAGGGACACAGACAGCTGCATTGCCTCCTGTCCAAAACTTTAGCTATCTAAGTCTAGTTCTTTTACATCCACCTAAAGTACAGAAGGTTCTTAGTAGAACATACCCAAGACACGACTCTAATTCCGTGAAGGTTAGAAGACACCAAACAGAACATGAACGTAGGTTGAAGGGATGGGGAAGACAACAAGTAAGGTAGTGGGGGAAAGCACAGAGAAAACATGCAATTTTACCAAGAAAAGAAAAATGGACATGTTTGCTTAGTTATTTCAAATGCAAGAAATTTCTGAAAGCATCTGCGCTCCAACACAGAAACCATTCCCACGTGCAGCTTGAACAGTGCCATAATTTTCTTTGTATATTCAAACATAACTAGAGGACCACAGAAATTCTATTGAAATAACTGTAATATCCCCCAAGTTTTTCTGTCATTAAAAGCTCCTCAAAATTCTGTACATGTCAAGTGGAGGTACTAAGCTATGGACATTTCATCTAACTCAGACACCATTACTCTGTGCAGAATCCCTCTCTCAGTACTTGCCTTCATCTTAAAATTTCCCATGAGTGTAAGTACAACATGAGATCTGCATCAAAAATCTTCAGAGGCAATGCCACCAGCTCCAGAACCTGCTCTGCATCTTTACAGAACCACAAAAGGAGGCATGGGAATTTCTCATTAAATTCTCCGTGGTTCTAAGGATCAGATTTTCACTGCTGCTCCTCCCTTGGAGGCACACTCATGATAGCTAAGGCTGCTAATTTACTTTGGGTTCCCTTGCAGTGATTTTCCTTCCCAGCTGTTATCAGTACGCAGCTGGAGTTAATATGCTTCACTCTTGTTCACCATGTTTAAACTGGACTGAAACAGCTGCTCTGTTTGCTCTAAGCTTTGCAACAATGGTATCTAAGCCTCGGTGGCAGTTTGCTCAGGCAAAACAGACTTTTATCTCAAAATGTCCACATTGAATTTATTTGCTACTGCTGGTGAAGAAACCAAAATGTTAGTCCTGCCCTGCTTTCTAGCTACATAACGTGGAAAATTTTGTTTTTCTGCACCAGAGAAAATTCAGTTCATGGTAGTGAATTGTTTAGCTGGAACCATTAATGTGAGCAAATAAACAAATGGAAATCATCTGTGACAAGCAGCTGCCCTTCCTTCACAGGGGGTGACTGCCTCGCCTAGAAAGAAAGGGCTTCATATGGGTATTGAAGATAACAGTAATAATGCAGTTCTACACCTTTGGTTCTTCTATCATTAAAAAAGACCATGTTTTTCACAGTAATGCCAAGTCAGCTGTGATAGTCTTTAACCAGTATCTTTTTTCCCCATTTATCAATATGCAAATATTCATACATTTTTGTTCTATCTGAACACAAATCTAAAGCAATCCATCACTGCCTCCTGTAAAGAAGAGTAAGGATTACAGATTGTTCTTTAGCAATAGGCAAGGCAATATCAACAGCAAATGCTAAAGTATATAGACACATCTTAGAGCCTCCATTTCAGCTTTAGCTTAATTGTAGGAGTTTGAGAAGTTCCATGAGTAAGAGACTAGAACACTGTTTACCCTTTCTTTAAGCTTAAAAATGTAATGGTTTCAGTGACAAAACTTGCACTTGCGTCCCTAGACTTATCCCACAGCCATATTATTAAAAAAAAATGACAGCATTTGCTGAGGGACAGGCCATTTAGACACAGTGCTCCCCTGTTTCGCTTAAAGCACTTTGCTTTGTTCATGGAATCATAACATGGATGGTCTCAATTATTTTTAAAAGTTTTAATTCAGTTAATTAAGCTACAGTGATAAATATTGGGGTTTTTTTTTCAGTTTGAGCAATCCTGGCAGTAAATTAGATGGCTTGACTCCCAGTTAATATATTTTCTGTATCTGTATTTTCCAGGCTGCCTACAATTATTTATACAACTTTCACTGCATGCAAAAGTTTTCTCCTAACCATGTGGGAGAGAAAGAAATTTAGCAGGTTCTGTTGTATATTTTATTAGCTGAAAATGAACAAAAACGTTGTACAAGACTAAGCAAGTATTTCTTGATCTTGACAGAAGTTGACACTTCTATCAAAGGTCAAACTTATCCCACATGCCAGATCCTCTGCTGGTGCTGGCTACCCAAAAATCCTCAGTATATAATTTAACAGTTGTTAAAAGATTGTACAAACGTGAATTTATCTGGGAATATATTTATGAAATAAACCAGAACTCCTTGACGCTATCTTTACTTTTTGGGGTCAGTTTTTGTTAGGCAATATGCACGTAACAAGGACATCCTCCATTTCTGAGATTCTAGATTGACAAAAGGGTAGGGGAAAAGAGAATTATCCCTCATTTTCAGACAAAAAACAGAGATAGAGAAATCAGTTTGCAGAAGAGGGAACTGAACACAGATCTTGTCACTCTCATGTCAAATTCTCTTCTTCTTGGTGTTTTTCACGAAATTCAGTAAGCCATTTCATTTCTCTCTTCCCAGTATCAAGTCAAAGAAAGATAAGCAATTGTAACTCAGCAAGAGTACTTCCACACTAAGGCAAAAAGAGAGCCAACCTTATTAGAACATCCTGGAAATGACAGTTTAAAACCTAACCACACACATACACTGAGCCTAGAGAATTATAATCACTATTATTTTAATGGGTTTAGATGGAAAACATAAATTATCTTAATGATTTCCAGATTCCTCTGATAGAAATTTTGACTGAGCTAAAATCAGATAAACAGAGTATCAAAGACTTTAGTTCCAGATGCCTCCAGAACGATTACAAGACAGACATGTTTGGAGAAGAAAGTAAGTATTTTCAACAACTCATTAAATAAAAAGAACATGATAGAAAACGGATGATCGCAATATTAAATATTAAAAGCTGAAAGTAGTCTGAAAAGAAATGTCAGGTCTTTACTGCCGTATGAGGAAAGGGTGTGTTTTGCAGCAAGACTGCAGGCTGCCAATGAATTTTACTGCATTTAGTCACAGCACTGCTCCATAGGAGTTGAACAGGTAACACATTTATAACCACACAATAGAAACAAAGGTGAAATAGCTGTTCTCAAACAGGGAAAGCTGGCTAAACCAGTGGCTTCAAACATTTTGAGATTTATTGCCAGCCATAAATGTATACAACGTATTCTCAGATCTGCATTTTAGAAACATACCAGAGCAAAATTCTAGTAACAGTAAGTTCTCACACAGCAGGATGTGTAAAACAAAATATCTGGAAATAGGGATCATCAGTTGTTATAAAGCATTTGGACCAGATCTTCGAATGACATAAGCGTCTACAACTCCAGGAACCCCAGTAGAGCCAGGACACTTTGCAACATCTGAGGATCTGCACTCCGGAGAAAGTGAGCTCAAGCTTGCTAGTTCACACCTCAGCCAAACACCCCGTTTATGATACCTCTTATGCTACCTGTTTATGCCACCCAATGACTTTCTGCCTTTCGGATCCAGAAGATGCAGTCAATCTCAGTCATACAAATCCTTCAGAGAGCAGAACAGCACCAGCTCAGATCTCCAGATGTTTAACAGAAGCACAGCACAGCAAAAGCGGCTTCTGATGCAGGTCAGATGGATTATCTTTTGATGGGGCAGATGCTGCTGAAGGCTTAATTTCCACAGCCAGCTGTTTCGTGGTTTTGCTTCTGGGGGAGAGCATCTGGGAGCTGTGCACCCTTCTCAGCACAGCTCTTCAGCTGAAGAGGGGTGGCTGGTGACCACCGCATCTCAAAACTGGCCAACACCAATAAAACATCTAAATGATTTTGAGACACTTGCCTCCAGGTACTTTGCTGCTATAGAAGCAAGGAGAGCACGTGTACCTACAAACACTTACCAAAGACGTAAAGCCCACAGTTTACAAAAAAAACCCAACTATTTTTCTGGGGACTGTAGGCAGGTCTGACTTGTACCACCCACACAGGAGAGACACGTACTTCAAGTGGATCTGAGCATGTGTAAAGAGAGGACACAGCTTTTGTTCTCATTCATTATAAACTTCAGCAGTAGCAGGTTGTCTGCAGGAATAAAAAAAAGGAAACAAAAAATGTCATGCCAACACACACCTACCAGGTGCATGCTAAGAAGCTCCGTTGTATACCTGTTTCTGGAAGAACCCCCCTACACTGATATCTGCAGTAACTTGTGGGTGGGGGTGTGTGTACATACACCCTCCTCTGCTTAGAGCCACAACTCTTGGAAGAGCACGAAAGCTCTGGAAATTTGCATGCAGAGATTATTCCATGTCTTCTGCCTTCCAAGGAAATTAAGATAATGTGAAGCTCTCTTTTTTTGTTACTGGAAAGAGAAAGGGATTTCACCCTGAAAGCAGTGAACCACAAAGAAGATGCTGAAATAATGCAACAGAAGAAGAGACCTTATAAAAAAGCCTTTTGAAGGACACAACCAGAAGGGCATTCCTGTGAGAGACATCTTACAAACAGTTCAACAGAAACATAGTGCAGAGATGCAAAACTCTCCCAGTACAGCAAATGAAAAAAAGAGTGCGATTACGTATTTAAAACTGAAGAGAAGACCATGAATCGTTAACCTAGTTTAGCTGATGGGGATTTTATGACAGACCATTGCACAGCTTTCCTGGGGCAGAGAGGCTCCCAGCATTGTTTAAGCAGTTATGCAGTTGAATCGGGTAACAGAAATAGATGGTAAAGTCACACTTCATGATGCAAACAAACCACCAACTGCCCGGGCACAGGAAGCACCTTCCCACGCTGGTAAATGATGATACAGCAGCCCATCAGGGGAATTTTTACGGGTTCCTCTTGCTGATCACAAAAACAGGAAACTGAATGGAATAGATCATGGGTCTGAACTGTCATAGTCCTGTGCTGCAACCTCCTCTCATTCACTTACAGTTTGCTAAAGGAAACTTTTTCTTTAGAAGGCCAGAAGACCCATTATGAGCCCTTGTCCCACTCCCCTCAGGTTCTGACACCACTGGATTTCAACCAGTTACACCTGCACTACACTTAGCAACTTCAGCAGAAAGACATGTTTTTATTTCAGAAAATACTTCAGTAGCTATTCCTTCACTACCAACACTTTATCTCCAGGAACTATCCACCTCAGACTCAACAGTATCACAGGATAATCTAAGGTGAGAAAATATTTCATTAATTAACACCTGAAAAGGCAAGACTGCTCTTGCTCTCACAGCACTGTATTGACATTCCAAATTGTCACCAGTCCACCACTGGCTCTTCTGACTGTATTTTGAGCAAGTGAAGGAGGAAGGTGGGAGCCTGCAGACAGCATCTCCACACTCCCTCTGGTGACCGCCATAGCGTTCAGGTAAGATACTGTTTGCTGGGCTCTCCTACAGGTAACAGTTGCAGGTAAAGTTTAAAACTCTTCTAATCAGCAGGAGTGCTTAATATGTCACTATCAGTCCAGATGTGACAACTGTACAAAAATATTATTTACCTTCAGCAAGCTTCTTTTGAGGGAAAGGAGAACACCCCAGATATCAGTTCTTAGCTTGGGTGTTCTCACAGCAGTAAAAGCAGAACTCACTGTGAGCCCAAGAGCTGCTCTGTATGTTTTCCTGCCCATGAGGTCTAGCTCTAACTGTACCAGGGCAGAAACTTCTCCTGGAGCAGCCACATCTTCCCACATGCAGTTTTGAGAGAACATGCTGTGTCCCACTCCAGCCTTCCCTTCTCCCTCCAGCTTCTCTGCCCAGACAAAGATGATCTAATGTATGTCTCTCTTCGTGCAGGCCCTGAGCTGAACCCTAAAGATCACTTGTGCAATCTAGCTATGGTCTCATTCAGCTCACCAGCTGCTTCTTCCCAGGGCTCCAGCCTGGCGGAGGCCAAATGGCTTTCAGCACATCTGCACACGCAGCCCAGGCACAGAGCACCACAGTACATCACAAAGAAGAACTAATTGCTCCTGCCTACTTGCCCGAAGAAAAATAAAGCTGAGCAGGTGTGTGTGCTTGAGCTATTGTGCTACAGGAACAACTGCTTCTGCTTTGCAGGCACCCCTTGGAGAAGGGGAACAAACCCTGGCACGAGTACAAGATCCAAAGCTGTCCTTCTGACACGGCCCCCAGGGACACCCTGACTCTGCTTTAGCATTATAGCCTTGCACCTGCAGCCCTTCAATGCAGACTTAATCCAATCCTACCATGGTATGCAAAACATTAATAATATAATTAACAAGGGCCAAAAGAAAAATTTCCATAAATCTGAAGCAGTTTTTCTCATGTGAAATTTACATTTGAATTAAGAAGGAAACATTATAAATCTATCCCATGATAAAACTTAAAATTTTGGATTTTAATATGCTGAATCCCCTGTGCTCTAGGCTGTAAAAGTTGATAAAGTGTTTCTTCCTAATGCTGCATTAGGCAAGTAACCAATTCATCCAATTACTTTTCTGACAACACTGTTCCTGTGAACCAAAGATAAATTCGCTGACTTGGACAAGAATATACAATATTGTATGTATTGGGGCAGTAAACACAAAAGAATAAATTCATTATGTTGGACTGCAGTCCCTTCTGGATTCAGATGGAAAACGGCAAAGCAAGAGTTGAAGTCAGGACACCAGAAAAGAAAGCTGAAGAGACTAAAATATCTGTACTTGGCTTTTGATGAGAACATGGAAAGAATTCAACATAAGATAAGTCCTTTGCTCTAAGCAGATTAGGAACAAATCACAACAATCACCAATTGTTACTTTATAATCTAACTTAAAACTTAAGACTTTCTTTATGTATTCTGTGTCAGGTTTCAATCCAATTTTTTTTTTCTTTCTGCCATTAACGCCAAGAAGCCATGAAAATAGAACTGTCAGCAGTCCTTCTACAGCTCTGATACCAAAGAAAACTGGAAACATCTGGATTCATTTTTCAACAGGACAGCCAAGAAGGTGGTATTTTAGGCAAGAGCATCTGCCTGCGGAGTTCCCTAACATGGCTAAATGTGTCTAGTTTTGAAAAGATGGCCCTTGGAAACCAACTCAATGCAACACTGAAAAAGAGCATTAAATGGCATTCAGGACTCCTCAGCCGCTGCCATGACCACAGAGCCATACAGAAAACACGTGGATACACATATAACATCCAGACAGCTAATGCAAATGGCTCTTCCTGTATATTGGGGGGGGGGGGGGGGGNGCAAGGTGTGACACGAGGACTGGCAGTGGTGGAAGAAAGAAAGAAGGAAACCCAAGCAGTTTTGCATGGAAAAATAGTTTCATTACCATTAAAACAAGACTGAAGATGGACTATTCCTTTACATATACATGTGCAGGCACATCTATTGCTTTGTTTTAGGTGAAGCAGTTTTTTAATAGTTATTTTACACATAATTATTATCCTGTTTCATGATGAAAACAAAAAGCCTGTCAATTACAGAGTTTCCAGTAGGGGAGGATTCCCTGTTCAGCAGTTCTGCTCCATACTGTCACTGTATAACCAGTTACACAATGGTGAGAGGAAGCAAACACGTAAGTTGTATAAATGAAAGTTAGAAAACTATGTCTGAGATTAAGAAAGGGAAGGTGATTCAAGTACATTTCATATATGAAAGCAGGTTAAGTAAATGAATCAAGAACAGGAAATGGGAACTGATCTTAATTAACTCAAATCCAAACCAGACTGGGAGTATGGCTCTGCAGGGCATGTGTACTGAGCTCAGGAAGCTGCCTAAACACACACTGAAATAAAAGTCCAGAAGGATACTGTCCTAATAAAGTATAATTATTTATTACTTTTTGCATTAAATCCACCCAGACCAGGGACCCAGAACCACTTTAACAGCCCCAGCAGTGCCTCTCAGAGAGCTGTACTGGCTGGAGTTGTTGGCAGCTGCCCAGGCAGATGATTGGTAACCAGGCACTGTGTAACAGGCATTTTTCATGGAGTTCGCACAGACGCTGGGAGAAAACAGCAGAAAACAAAACTGTCTCAATTTAATGACAGTATCTAAGATCCTAATCATTATTGGCCAAATGCTGCTACAACTCTGGGACGTGGTGTTGGGGCTCTGCTCCCTTCTGAGAAGACAAGAGGTCCTGAGAGCAGAAGTTGGCAGCATGAAACTACCATTCCCTGTTTTCCCTAAGGACAGAATTGTTTAACAACATAGTGAACAATAGCTACATCATAAATGTATGAGTTTTTTAAAAATCCTATTGAGTTTAAATCAACGCTCTTCCAAAGAGGTTTTGGACCCATGATTTCACACACTGGTGAAACTAGATCTGGAAGTACGTGTACCACTGAATGGAATGAAAGCCAGAATAATTTAGGCAGATGTTCTGTGTTTTATTAAGGCTTCATGGAAGAAATTTTTTTGCAATTCTGGTCACTGCCGAGAAGACGAGAACCTGAATGGGAAAGTCAGAGAGTTGCCAGTCTAGAGGCCAACAACTCCCTTTTGCAAAAGTGAATCATGGAGAAAAACCCCAACAAACACAACACAGAATTAAAAGTTTTAGAATTTCCCCCTATTGCAAAATGAAACCGGTCTTGAGAATGTTTTTTTGTCAGTTAGGAGTGCTAAACAACAGAATTTCTTTCAGAAACAGGAGACACAACTTGCTTTTTTATCAGTTGACCACTAACCACAAAGGCACTGCTCAAGTTAATTTTAACCCTTGTCCTGACTAACCCTCTTCTCTGCGTGGCAGGTGCCTTCCTTTTTGGAAGGTGTACACACACAGTGGACTGACAGCAGGCCTGAACTTTATAAAGAGAATTTTGTCACAGCCTCGCATTTCTCTGCCCTCTCCAGCCCCTGTCAAACCCTGGTCAAGGGCTGGGCCATCTCTGGCCACATGAACCACCTGACCCAGCTTCAACAAGCAGGGTGGGCAAGGCCACATGCAGCCCCTTCTGCCCAGAGGCAGGAGAACTCTGTGGGAGAGAGGGGTTGTATTCCTGTGGGAAGAAGGGGCCCTCCCACACCTCTGATGATGAGGCTGTCTCACAAAAGCCAGGCAGCCTTTGGCTCTCCATGCTTCAGCCAAAGCTGAGACACTGCACGTGTGCATCCTTGTACCCCCAGCACACTCTGTGGATGAGGCCGCAGGGGCTCCGGGGCCCAGCACGGTGCCCAGGGGAGCTGGGCTGGGAGCCAGGCACCCCCTGCCCAGGCTGCAGCACCCCACACCAGCTCACATCCAGCTTCCAGGCTCCGAAGCATAGGTGCTACATTAATGGAGTGCCATGGAGGTTTCAAAGTCACTGGGACATGGTCCTCCTAGACTGCTTTTTCTAGATTTCAAAGCTGGTTTAACTGCCAAAGGAGCACCTCCAGAACTCACTCTTCAGGCCATTGCAGTGACCACAAGGACCCCCCAAACATCAGTAGCCTTTATTTGGGACCTAGTTATCTGTTCTCTCCAGTTTAAGTCTGGCTGTTAGATCACTGGAAAACAAAGACTCAAAACAAAATCAATGGGGTACAATTTACAGGAAAGATAAGCATCAGACTGACGAGATACTTTTTTTTTTTTTTGG
>VYZQ01063704.1:0-15896 GCA_013400655.1 Mystacornis crossleyi
GGGCCGCGGCGGCGAGGTAAGGGCGGCGGCAGCACCCGCAGTCCCCTGCCCCCTCCCCAGCTCTTCCCGGTGTGGAGCCGCTCTCCGGGAGCCGCCCGGGGCGGGAGCGGCGGGGGGGGGGNGCGGATCTCCTCGGCCTGCGCCGAGCTTCCGCTCCCCGCCCCGGGGGCCGCTCACCCGCCCTGGCCGAGCGCGGCGGCTGCCCATACATTTCCCCGGGAAGGGTAACTCCCACCGTGCCTTGGATCAGCCGTTGGTTCAGGACAGGGAGGAGAGTCCTTCTGGAAGGTCAAAACAGGGGGGAGGGGTCGCTCAGGTTCGAGCAGAGCGAGTCGCTTCCCACCACTTGGCGCGAGGAACTCCAGACATTACTCCCAGTGGGCTCAATTGTGGAAACCTCTTCTAATTTGAAGCGGAAGGTCTGCTGCAAGGGCAGGTAGGCATCCCAGGCGTTCTAAGGCTGGGTGCCCAGATTCTAACCAATAGCAGTAGTGTTGTGCACGTGGACCTATTACCTGCTTCGGGGGTCTTAGTGATCAGCCTACAGTCACAGTTGCTTCCTGCGTGTTGTGATGACACGACAGTAAATACTCAGAGTCTCATTTCATTGTCCTTCCGTATATACATATCCAGTCTAAGTCGATGGTATAATTCAGAACAAATGGAAAACTTGTCTTAATAAATTTGTGTTGTGGTAGAAACAAGAAGGCTGTAAAATGAAGTGTTCATTTCAGACAGATTGCCTTAAAATATAGTTGTGCACAGAGACATTATTGTTACATATTTCAGAGTTTGATTAACAGCAATGCTATATGTGTGAATTTTAGCTTGTACTGTTCAAATATGAAGTCAGGATTAGTATATTTGCATTTACTGCATCTTGTTTTAAGCAAGCCTCTGTTCTTTATATAACTTACCTTTGTGAGTGTTTCATGGTAAATGAGGGTATTTAATGAATTTACAGAGCAGTCACATATTTCTTCGAGTTCCTTGGTTTTGTTTTCACCTTATTTCTCCATTTCTTTTTGGTGAGCTTTATTGTTTTGCATATTTTGTTAGAAGAAAGCAAACTAACACTTTCCAATGACAGTTAAGCTTACAAGACTGAGCATTTTTCACTTACTAACATTAATCTCCAAATGCATGTAGCCAAAAAACGTTTTGTTTCTCAGGGCATCAAGTTGTCAGCAGAGGTCAAACCATTTGTTCCAAAACACGCGGCGGTAACTGTGGCATGGTCAGAACCCTCAGAAGCATGTGTCTTTCCTAGGTACTTAACTACATGCTACCCATTTGTTCAGGAACCATCTTTGGATAAGTATGTATATTTTCTGAATCTTATTTCTTGGGGGATTTTAACCTTCTGGTTTTGGACATTGAGTAGTCTTACAAAGTCAAGGTTCCAATACATTATTCATCCAACTGTAGAAATGCTGCTGCATTGTCTTCATGATTTAGTTTTTTACATTAATATTCTCTGGGAATACACCGGGTACCTTGTCTTTTGCTCGCAAGGGCCTGTACTGTTACAGAGCATTAAGGAGAATTTGGTGGTCTGTAATGATTGGTCTGGTTTTTGTGTGTTTTGGAAGGAACTGAATCCAGTCTTTGGATGAAAGAATGGTTGTGTTATGACTGGCCTGAGGTAGATGTAGTTGTACACGAGGAAAAAGATTCGTCAAGCAAGAAGGTTTCTTATCCTGCAAAATATACAATATATGAGGCGTCTCCTGGATCTCCTCTCCACAACCTGTGCATCCCCAGAAAGGCAGTTTTACTAAAAATGCTACAGGTTTCTGAAAGGCTTGGGGTTTTTCTATTAGAGCCCAAGAACGGTATTCATGGTAGACTTACAAAAGTCTACTTTTTTTAACCAACTTTTTTAACCAAAAGTCAACTTCTTTTTTAACCCAGAGCAAACAAGAAGAAAGCTTACATAGTAGGATAGGAAATTATTGAGTCTTGCAAGAATCTGATGATGTTACATAGTTCTCTCATTACTTCTCAGGACCCTAAGCGTTGGAGTAATTATACAATTGGTGCAAAGTTATTAGTGTTTCCTTAAAATTTCAGAGCATTAGTGAGCACAATCTTTGTAGGCCTTCATTTTATCCTACAGGAAATCTCAGTATTTTCAACTTATTTTCATTTGTACTAGAAGGTTAACATTGAAGTGAGTATGGCCTGTTCTATGCATTAGAGAAAGCCCACATCATTAGCCTTAAATCAATGACTGTCGAAAGAACCCCAGCCCAGACAACAGTAGTCTTCTAATGACTGTTTTGCCTTGTTGTGAGACATAGTTATATTTTTGAGTCTCATTTGGTATATTTCTACTTGGTGTGTAAACTGATTATAAGCATTGTTTTGACTACATTCTGTCAGAATTGCAGTGGGCAGTATGAAGCATGTTATCTGAAGTCTCCTGTACTGATGGGAAAGTTTCTCTGTCATTATCTATACAAAATTCCGAGGTTGGCAGCTTCATGGTGAACAGCTTTAAAACCTGAGTGCAGCTTTCTGAAGCTGAGAAATTTCTACTCTCACTAGTCAAATCTAGATTCTCTAAGTATATATTTTCTGGACAAAGTGTAGAAGGAAATTGAAAGGGAATTTTTGAGCATACATTTGAAGGAAAGAGGCATGCCCCAGACATGTTGTGTTTTAATAAATTGTGATGGTTACATGCAGGTCAGTTTACTATTATTTTGTAATTCTACGTTGTATTTCGTACATGTTTTGTACTCCATAAAATGTTATACTGCTGCTTTGTTATTGTCATTTTAAGATAGATTTTAATGTTTGGTTTTTTGCAGTCAAGTATGTGATGCATGTCATGGCCTTACACTGTGCTTTTGGTTTGTTTCACAAGAAAAAGCTTACTGAAAATAAGCTTGAAGAATTTTGGTAACCTTAAACAGGCATGAGAACTGTAACTGCAAAGCAGATAGCTTGGAAACTTGGAAATGGATAACACTTGTGTTTTAAGACATTTGCTTAACTACATGTTTTCCCAAAACAAAATTACCTGTTTTTAAAGAAGTCTGTAGCATTGAGTAAATACTTAATTGAAATAACATGGAATAGTTTTCTTTTGAAGTAGAGCTTTCTTGTTAAACAAAATCTTTAGACAAGGAATATGTTTGTCTAGGCAACAAGTAGGTGCTGAAGACTTGCCCCAGGCTGACTTTCATTTCTTTCTCAATATCCATCACTTAGTGTTCTGGGAGATCCTGCCTTCCGTGGATACTCCAGCTGCTCTTACTCACCTGATGTTGTTGCAAATGTGTATCCAGTAGCTGGCTCTCAGTATCAGTCTAACAACTCAACACACTATAATGGTTCAGGAATAGTCAGTGAATCTGCTGAGCAAACATACCCAGTCAGGCAAGAAAGTAAGAGTCTTTCAAAGGTGAGCAAATTTGTGTTTTTTAAAAATTAATATTAAATTCTTACTTTAAATCAGTCTTTGTAAATGTTTGGTTCATACTTTTAAAGTGTATCATCACTCTTTCTTCTTGTAGTGATCATGAATGGCATTTAAAGAGGATAGTAGTGTAGTGTGCCCAACTTCAGAATACTGAAGAGTTCATGTAATTCTACACTTCAAATTAATACAAGTTTTTCAAGCAGCATTTTTGGAACATGAGGGGAAATAATTTTTTTCTTCTCAGAAAGCAGTATCTAAAGTGGGGGGGCAGGGGGGGAAAGACCATTCATTTGTGAACTGTGCTTTCTCTTTTCGCTCTGGGCTTGGGGGGAGCAGAGAAGGGCTTTCTTTAGGCCCAGTGGCAGCTTCCATGAACTTGACTTAGGAGAGACCTGGTGTCAGTAATCATCTGTTTGACTGCTAAGTGATAAGACCACTTCTGTTGAAGGATTTCCAAGACTTGCTACAGATTGAAGACAATCCACAAGAAAGGAGAAACTTGTGTTACTGTGGAGAGGGAAGAGAGGTTCATGTTAGAAATGTACTGTTTTTCATTCAGAAGTAAAACAGATGTTCAGAAAACATCTTCAGCCGTTTTTGTGTATCTGTTTGGGGATAAATTTCCTGAACTTTCAGAATCTTTTCAAACAAAAAATAGACAAACCTTCCAGAATATAAAAGGGAAAAAATCCCTAATGTATTATAAACTCATTTCCCTCCATGGTTAGACATTGAGTCTCTTAGATTTGTAAAACTGTTGTTGTTTCCAGCAGTTTCATCTACTCTGTTCTGCAGTCACATCCTTCTGGTGGCCCTTACTACCTAGGCAGAGACCTGGTAAACTTCACTGTGGTCAAGCTTTTGTAGAGGAGTTGTAAGACTAGGTCCTAAGCATCCATTACTAGACATAAGATACAAAGTCTAGACACCTAAAATTATTATTTTTCTTGCTGAGAGGAGGATTAAGTGCTGAAGCTGTCTGGGGAGAGGATGAGCTCAGCATTAGCACAGGTGATGTAATATGAAGAAACTTAGTTAAGCTTCTGGGAGGAGTTCTGTGATCTTTGTAGGGGCTTGGTCTGAGCTTTGTACTGTTCTACCGTTTTTTTGTCGTTTTTCCCTGTCATGTATTTTTTTGTGAACTTCAGAGAAATGATTGATCTTTGCAGCTTTGCATTAATTTGATCATGTCTCCTAACACTTTAACAGTTTACCTTTGGAGATCAAAAAGTGCCTTGTCCTCCCACCTAAGAAAACAATTTTGCTGCCAAACGTACTTTGAATTTAGCCCAGCATCCTGTAATCAGAGTTAAGCCATTCGTCTAGGCTGGTATAGTATAGTTTGCACAGATGCAAACCTGGTGCTTGTTGCTTGCTTGCTGATTCCTAAGCCCAGCTCTGCCAAGCTGTTTTTCGGGGAAGAATCATAAGATTTCCACGACTGTGCAGGCAGTATGGGTGAATGTGTGTCCTTTACAGGGATCATGTAGGTGTGTCTTCTCTAACTACTTTGCTCCAAGTTTCTTGGATATTGTGGCATCAGTCTTACACAGTTTTGCACGTCATACGTGATTTAGTCAAAAGATTGCATGCTTTTAAGATTTTAGCCTTGTTCTAGAAGAAACTTTGTTTTAGAAAATCAGACTGGATGATTTAATACCAAACAATTTCCAACTACTGGAAGTGCTCTGATTAATGAGATCTTTAAAGTGCAGTTGTCTAGAATTATATGTATATGTCTGTCTTATTTGGGCTATAATATATGCTAAAACTGGCACAGGTAACAAGGTTCACGAAGTTAAATAGCGCATCTCTAAATGGCTGTTCCTAGTTTTATTGGTTGCTTGTGGTTATGATATACTAACTATTTGTGTTGTATTAACTTGATGGTCAAACTCCAGGTGCAGAGGTGGTTAACTGTAACTCATGGTAAACTTGCTAGCTTTACAAAGTTTAAGTAAAACCAACTAAATATGTTGCAAATACTTGCAGCAGAGGAGATCAAAAGAAGGGGAGAAAAAACTGGACAAGAAAAGGCATGATGGAGGTGAATCTGCTGTCCAGATTGTGAACAGGACTTCATTCCAGACATCTACATGCAGCAGAGATTCCGTGAAGCCAGGTACAAACGTGTTGTTTGGTTTTAAGTACAGGGAATAGATGTAGAATGGTTGTCTGTGCAGTACGCTGTAGTTTGTGACTATGTTTCTAAATCTAGAATAGTTAAGGAAAAGGATGCATTTTCTGTGTGAATCTTTTGAGAGGAAACAGTGACCTGTCTTTTCCTGATGGAACAAATTCACATGAACTAATAAAAATTTCTGAGACAAGCATCTGAATTTATAGTTGCTTGGGAATCAGTGTTGTGTATGCATGTTGATGATAATTGCTAGGTTTTTTATTTAATATGAGCTGTGCATAGCAACAGTCCTCGTGATGATTACTGTAGTTATGTTAACTAGTGTACTATAAAATGTACCTAGAAATGATCACAAGCAAGTTTAATTACTTAGACTTTACATGCTTTATTTAGACAGGTTCAATAAAACTACAAACAAGAAGTCACCTGAAACGCCAAAACCAGATTCTCGTCCTGTACCCACATTTGAAGCTAGCATTCTGGATTTCCACAAGTCACAGAGTTTGGGAAGCAGTGAGATACTGAATGTACACCATAAAAGTACACCAGTAAGTTTGGTGGAAAGTAACACTGTCCTTAGTCAACCTCACAGGTCTCTTCTGCTGAGCACCGAGGTTAGCCCATGCTAACCCATGTTGCAGAACTCATAAAAATGAAACTTATCAAAAGTACAGGCATTTCTGAATGCAAGTATTTTGCATTCAGTATGGCAGTTTAAGACCTGTGTAAGTACCTTGCAAGCAAGGAGGTTCAGAGCTGGAGGTTTTAGGGCTCTTCTGCTAGGTGGTGTTGTCAGTGCTTGCTGTCTCTTACCCTTTCTTACTGTTCTTTCCTTGTTTGTGCTGGCCATAGATAGAGGAAAGCCAGGTACCACAAAAACGTAGATATGTACTAGTATGGTCTAGATTGCCTATAGAGACCACATATGTTCCTGTACTTTTTTAGCAGCTTACTGTTTTCTCTTTCATCTGGAAATAATAAGTAAGCAGTCACTTATCCAGTAGTTTGAACACATTAAAAAAAAAAAAAAGCCTGCATTGTTGTACTTAATTGCTTTCTTCTAAAGGTTAAAATAAGCTGAATTGCAGAAGGAAAAAAAATATTGTTGAATGTTGTTCTTTATTTCCTTGGTTCCCTGTTTGTTAATAAACAAAATACTGAAGTATTCAGCAGTATATCACAAATATTGAATCAAAGTTTTCAATAGTGATTAATGATTAACAGTTCTGAAGGATCCAAACAGGATAATATTTCTGATGCCTCTGAGTGGAATACTGTCTGTAATGAAAAAAGACCTTTCTGCTAACCCTTGAGTTTCATTTTTCATTGCTTGTTTGAGTTTGATGACAGAATTTGTTTTTAGCCGACATGAAACATCAAAATGTTTTCTTTTTTATTGTTCTATCATTGTTTTGATGCTTTTGTAAAATATAAGAATGCATAATTTTGCTTGTACACCAGTGAAGAGACACCTGCTCAAATTTTGTAAAACTGTAGGGCTGAAATGATGGTTCCACTAAGATAAGCAGGAAAAAGGCTAAAAAGGTCCCTGTACCTTTATCTGTAGATGGGTTGAGGATTTTTTAGTTTATGGTGGTTTTTTGTGTTTAGCTCTGTTTAGGTCAGTGGTTTTAATCCTTTTATGATACCTGACGATCTATTTTGCAGGAAGATACTTCTGCAACAAGCAAAGCTTCACCAAAAGCTTCAGATGAAGCAGGAGCCAATTTAAGTCCCCCTTCATTTGATAGTAGCGGTAAGTTCCCCAAAGAAAAATTATTTGCCTGCATTTTTAACTGTCTGTTTCTCATCAGTTTGGAAAACTAAAGTGTTCTGAGGAGCTGTTGATGTGTAAAGTGAAAAAAGGACTTAGGAGCAAGCTCATTATAAAAGAAAAAAACTCCAAAAAATAACACTGTATTACTTTCTTTCGAATGAGATGACCACTTATCACTCATTCTGGCTCATATATTTCATCAGCTGGGATTGTAGGATTGAAGAATTACTCGACCATAACCACTGCCAAGTCCACCACTAAACCATGTCCTTAAAGGCCAAGTCTCCACACGTTTTAAATACCTCCAGGAATGGTGACTCAACTACTACACTAGGCCACCCATTCCAATGCTTGATAACCCCTTTGGTGAAGAAATTTTTCCTAATGTCCGCTCTAAAACTGCCTTGGTGGAACTTGAGGGCATTTCCCCTTGTCGTGTCTTTTGCTACCTGTGAGAAGAGGCTGACCCCTGCCTGGCTGCACCCTCCTTTCACGTGGTTGTGGAGAGCGATAAGGTCTCTCCTGAGCCTCCTTTTCTCCAGGCTAAGCAACCCCAGCTCACCCAGCAGCTCCTCACAGGACTTGGGTTCCAGATCCTTCCCCAGCTTTACTGCCCTTCTCTGGACATGCTCCAGCCCCTCCATGTCTTTCCTGTAGTGAGGGGCCCAGAACTGAACACAGAACTCAAGATGTGGCCTCACCAGTGCCAAGTACAGGGGGACAATCCCTGCCCTGGTCCTGCTGGCCACACTATTGCTGATACAGGCCAGGATGCCACTGGCCTTCCTGGCCACCTAGGTGCACTCTGGCTCATGTTCAGCTGCTGTTCACCAGCATCCCCAGGTTCTTTTCCACTGAGCAGCTTTCCTGGTGCTCTTGCCTAAGTCTGTAGCACTGCATGAGATTGTTGTGACTGAAGGACAGCCTGTCATTTCACCTTGCTGAACCTCATGCAATTGACCTCTACCCATCAATCCAGCCCGTCCAGATCCCTCTGCAGAGCCTTCCTGCCCTCCAACAGATAACACTCCTGCCCAGTTTGGTGTCACCTGTGAACTTGCTGAGGGTTCTCCTCTTGTCCTGGTCATTGATATGCTACACAGGACTGGCCCCAGTACTGATCACAGGGAAAAATAAAGCTGGCTCCAATATTGAGTCCCACTGTGTTATGTCATGGATGCTCAAGGATATTTCTGTAGCTGCCTCTCGTGTTGTTTCCAGGTGAGGAAAGAAATGTGTATTGGTTATTGGAAATCTGTTGAGTCATATGCATATTTTTTCCAAGAATAAATGAGACACACATATTTGATCAGTCTTTATATGTAGATTTGTTTCAAATAGCTGGCACTCTAGAGTTTAGTATGTACCTAAAATTTCTTCTGTGTCATATGTTATTTCTGTTAGGAGAACTGTGATGCCAAAACACCTCCCTTTTTTTGTGTTTGTTTGTTTTGGGAGTTATGGCGGGGGAAGAGGGGCTTCGGGGTTTTTTTTTGTTTACCTGTTGTCTGGCTGTGGGAATGAAGACCGTTTTTTTTTAATTGCCACGATCGTATCATGTGGCTAGTTTCATGTGAAAAGGGTTCTGTTAATTAGGACTCTGTCTTGGAGGCATCACATACATTAAGATTGAATTGTCTAAGTGCCTCTCACTGGATTTCTGTGCCTACACAGATATGCCCCAGTCTGAACAGTTCGGTCCTTATCTTCCCAGTATATTCAGTAAGGATTCAGAAAGGACAGGCGAATCCACTGAAATGCCTTGAAGGACCTTCTGAAGATAAAGTTATTCCAGAAATTTTAAAGTCATCTGATAACGGTGGTTTTTGGTTAAATACTATTCTCAATTCCTATCCCTGATAAAAAAGTAGCAGTTTCTGGTGGATTGACCATGGCAGGTAGTCAGTCAGTCAGACCACCCAGCTGTTCTCTGACTCTCCCTCCTGAGCAGGACAGGAGGAGAAAATAAAATAAAAAAGCTTGTGAATCAAAATAAAGACAGGGAGATTGTGTGCTTGCTTCAACTTGGTGAAGATTATTTTACTGACAATTAAAAATAGGGTCAGATGGTGAGAAGCAAAACCAAAACTAAACCCAATTTCCTCCCACCTTCTCTTCTTCCTATTATCTCCTCCCTGCCCTGAGTGACATAGAGAAACAGGGACCACTCTGCCACTTCTTTCTCTGCAGGGTTGAGGGGCACAGCTGCCTCACCATGGTCTTGACAGGGGCTGCAGGGGAACCTCTGTGCCGGTGCCTGAGCACCTCCTCCCTCCTCTCCCTCCTTCTGCACTGACCTTGGTGTCTGCTGGGCTGCTGCATTCAGGGTTTTTCTTATCACTGGCCTTCCAACTCCTACACTTGTTTTTCATTCTATCTAAACACAGGCACCACCAGCATGGCTGATGTCCCAGCTGGGGCTCGTGATGGGTCTGTGTTGGAGCTGTCTGGGGCTGGCCATGTCCATCTCCTCACAGCAGCTACTGCACACTCCCCCTGCTACCAAAACTGCTGTCTAAACCCATTACCCTATTTAATTATTCAAGGGAAGTTTTCTTGTTCTTAAGAAAAATCTAGATTGTGTTCTGTATTTGCTTTGAGTTAGGAATATTTAATAAATTAATTATGTCTTTCAAAATACTGATACACCTCAGTGGTAGTGGGTGACATTCTTGTACACTGAGGCACACTGGGAAGTATTTCAGTTGGTACGTATGCCTGTAACACAGGGAAGATTTTAGAAAATAAAAAGTACCAACGTGGCCTTGTGCATGAAAGCTGCATGACTGATAGGAGAAATATTAAAGGAATTTTGTTTATAAACATAGCAGAAGTTTCAGTATTTTGAAGATGAGCATGGGAGTATGGAGTTAGGATGATACACTGCAGATTTCCAAATATCATTTAATTGTATTTATGTATATAGTGTTGGACAGTATATGGAGCAGTTACAATTCAGGAAAGCTTGCTGGAGAAATGAAATGTGTGTTTTATTCCAGTCCTTCTTCAGAAAGAATATGGGTCTGCTTTATTTGCTAGGCCTAGATTAATCAATTACTTACCCTTTTCCTTTTGAGTATTTGAGGCCTCGTTTTGAGACATCTTTGTGTTTACTTTTTTCCCCAATGTCATTTCCTGAAGCACCTGCAGATGGCTCTGTTCAGCCACATGTGTCTTGGGCCGTGGTACTTTCGCAGCCCCCAAGGAAAATTGTTTCATCACCAGCATCTGAAGGTCTTGTGAGAGGCAAAGGGAAGCAGGAGAATGAACCAAAGGTACTTGAGAATTCTCTGCTCTCACCTAATTTCTGTCACTGTGTTTGTGTCTCTTTACTGGCATTTTTTTCCCTGGGCTCTGTACAGCATCCACTTCTTCTAAGAGATAATATAAAGTCAGCTTGTTCGTACTAGAATTTTTCTTGTAGTGGAAAAGAGTCACAGGATATCAAAAATACAGTGCTATTCCAGAAATAAGAACTTTCAACTTTGAGGCTGGATTGTTTTCAAATTCTTGGCCCTCAAAATGAGACATGAAACGTGGAAACTCTTGCCTTACTTGGCTTAATATTTCCTAATTAAATCCCAGTAGTCCAAGTCCATTCTGATAACAATGCAGCATGCTGCAACTGAAGAATCCTTGCTGTAGCTGTGAATTTCTGAGAGATACTGAATTTCCCTTGTCCACTTAATGTCGCAGCTTGGATTGATTAAAATACCCTTTAGTAGTGTAAGGCTAGTCACTTGCATATATTTTGGCAGGTATTTTGGCAGGTGATACCAAAAAAGATTAGTTTTTAAAGGTCGTGCCTCATGATCTTTTTCAGCAGTCAGAAACAAAAAATAATGTGAGTGAAACTGAGCCTGAAGAAGGGTCAGAAAAGAAGAAAAAAAAGAAGAAAAAGAAGAAAAAACTGAAGTCACCCACTGATGTAGAAAGACCTCAAAGTGAATCTAATACAATACAGGAACCACCGAAGATTGAGGTAAACTGAAGAAGTTTTTGTTGCTGTTCTTTTAAGCATTATGAGTGTAGTAGAATACCAAATGCTAACACAGCTTTGTACAAATGTAAGTTCAAATCCTATTTGTAGAGGATGTTGGTACAGTTTTATTTCAATTGAGGTGTTTGTCAGAGGTTACTGGTAGGAAGCTGTTGTACTTTTTAAATTACCACATGTTTGTTGAGCATGATTTCCTAAATTAAAAAAAATTCTTTAGCAACTGTTGCTTGGGGTGTGGGGAATATACTGTGTGCTACAGTGTGCCACAGTTCTGAAGATTGTGGTACCAGTATTACAGTTCTAATTGTCTCACATCTGGAAGCAATTTCTGTGTAACACGGTCAAAAATGCTTATATTTCTGGTTTTTAATTTCAGTTTCTTTTTAAATTCATGTAGCTGTTACAGGCATACTAGTACTTTGATACTTCTATGTATCAGTGTTACAAAGGCATGAGCCTGTTGCTCGTTAGAGGATTGTTGTCTGGTCTGTGGTTTAACAGTGCTTCATTGAAGGCCTATTATTGCACAGCATGTGCATGTGTTGATTTACGTGTTTGATCTAGTGAACATAATACTCAGTCTCTGAAATTACACCATAAAGAAGCAGAACTGTGTCTACATGGTTTCATTGTGTGGTTCCTTGTCCAGGAATGGCACAAGAAATGAGTATTAACAGACCTCTTTGTTAGAGAATTATGAGTAAAATCAAAGATCTGCTAGTTCTTTTCTTCAGGAGAATATCCCCATTTTTGCTATGTGCTCCCACATGGTGCCTGACCCATGAATGGACATTGTCTAAACTGAAAGGCAGAATGGCAGAAGTCATGGAAAGTAAGCAGAATGGTAATGGGACTATTGAAGTCAAAATTGGAAAAAGAGTTGCCTAGAATCATGGAACAAGACATACACATTGCACTGAAATCCATGTTGTGGATGCAGCAGCTCTTATGGCAATGGGGGAGAGCTTTCCGACCCTCTTAGTTTGCTGGGAATGCTTGTGTCCTCATTTGAAAAATGGGTGAGATGCTTGTATGATGCTCTTGAAATAATAAAACACGAAGAGATGATACACATGGAGCTTCTGGGCACCCAGGAGGTTTAAGAAGGTTCTGCTTATGTGCAGCAGCTCAACAGAGCAATGCATTGGGTTGCTCACTGGTTTTGTACAGGTCAGTCATTAATAGACACTGCTAATAAGAGTAAGAGGGTACATCTGGAGAAAGCCAATCCTGTCTTTTCATATGTATTGGTAGGTCCTGACCCAGCTATTTTCCTTCAGTTAAATATTGAAGCTGATATTGATAATCAGGTCAGTGCTAGTAGTACTGGTCAGACATGCAAACGGTGCTGGGAATTACTAGGAAAATAAAAAAGAAAATGCATTATGAAAATACAGAATTTCAGGGCATGTCTGATCTAAATATAGTGTGGATTTTGTTTTCCTACATTCCCCCCGTTCCTTAAAAAATACACATATTTGAACTAGAAAAGATAGACAAAAGGCTCCAAAAATAATCAAAGGCATGAAGCAGTTTCTGTGGGAGGCAAGACTGAACAAAATTAGGACTTCTCAGTATGTAAAAGAGATGGCTAAATGGGAATATGGTAGTGACAAGAAAAGAAAAAGGAAATTATTTGACCTTTCTCCCAATGTTTGATGTTCTTATGGATGATAAATTAAGAGCACATGCAGGGAGGTGTAACATCACACTGAGTGCTACATTTTAATTATTCAGGTTAGTACAGGATGTTTCAAATGCCAGAAGTCTTATTTGCATTTCAGAAGCAATTGGACAGAATTTTTAAATCTTCTGGTTGAATATGTCCCTAAGATGAAAAGAGTGTATTTGTGAAATATTTTTTCACTTCCTTGCTTTTTGGCTTATTGGCAAGCTTTTTAAAAATTATTTCATTGGTTGAAGTGTGTCAGTCCTTGTGCTAGAGCTTCCTAGCTTGGGATGTTTAAATGAAGCCTTTCAGGCTGGAAGAAGTCTTGGTGTGTTCAGTAGTACTATATCACACCTAAAAAGGCCTCTCAGAAAGTGGGAGGAGAAACAAAAACCTAGTTGGTGGATTGGGATCATTATGACGGAGGTAGTGGCCATAGGGTGACCAGAACAAAGCAAACTTCAGCCTGTCTGCACTTAATTAATCCAGATTCTGCATAATGGATCTTCTCCTAATAAAACCTACTTTTGTATGTAAGCCAAAATCATTTGAGTAATTCCTATGTTTATTTCCGTACTCTAGTACATACTGCCTGTTTTGTTCTTCACCACTCACATGTTTAAGGCAGAATTGCATAGCTGGAAAATGTACTGAAAGAAGAAGGAAGTTGTTTGCAAAGATTTTAAATTTTTGAAAAACAGTCCTTTTGGAGCCGTTTGCCTCTAATTACTGCTATCAGCTGGCAGCCAGAACAAGCTGCTATTGGAAGCATTTCTGTTATAAGCTGTTTCAGCCCTGAATAGGCTGCAGCATAGAAGACTTAACCATTGTAATACTTGTCATAGCTGGTGGCACTACCCTTGGCTTCTGTATTTTTGTACAGTGAAACAAATTATGATGAACGTTTGATAAGCAGGGAGAAAATTGTTGGAGTGTAGGAAAAACAGTTTTGAAAATACAGACTTGATTGTTCTTATGAGATCATCTTCTGGTTTATTTGTTTAGGATGTTGAGGAGTTTCCTCATCTGGCAGCTGCTTCTGATAGGAGAAACAAGGTAGGACCTCGGAAACCATCCTTTATTTCTGCAATCAGAAAGCAGTCTGAAGTAAGTAATCTTGTGACACTGTGTGAGTCTAATGTCAGTTATGAATCCAAGTTGTTTGGGTTTTTTGGAGTTTTTTTGCATGAGTGAAATAAATACCAAGAATTAATTTGGAAATGCATTCAATATGTGAGTGAATCCTAAGCATAAATCACAAGGATTGAAAATATGATTGTTCTCTCAAAGCAAGTAATGTAAATAATAAAGGTAGAATTCCAGATTTCAGTTGCTTTGAAATTAGTTTTGCTGTTAAAAATTTTGGTCCTTGGCTTTGTTTCCTTGTGAATTTTAGTGGTTTAAAAAAACCCCAAAACACAAGAAAACAAAACGGTTGTTTGGTTTGTTTTAGGCAGTAAATAGCGTTGACAAGGAGAAGTGAGTAGCTGAAGGCACAGTAATTGCTTAAAAAAGATTTATTGCAAAAAAAGTTTCTGTAGAGACACGCGACTCAGATGAAAGCAGCCCCTTAGCTTTGTAGACGTAGGTGGGGTATAACCCTTCAAAGTTTACATAAAGTGTAGAGACATCATCATTAGAGCATTCATATGTCTGTAGTAAGTATTTGAAAATGAAGCTGTCTTGCTAGTTTTTTCTTCCAAATCTGAAAAAAACCCCTGTGAATGTGATTAAGTAGTATGGCAGCCAATAAATGGTCACCCTTCTAGAAGGCCACGTAGTCTTCCCAGAGCCTTCCCTTTTCCAGGCTGAACAACCCCAACTCTATCCACCTTTTATCATGAGAGGTGTTCCAGCCCTCTGACCATTTATGTGGCCCTCCTCTAGACCTGCTGTAGCATGTCCGTGTCTTTCTTGTGCTGGGGACCCCAAAACTGGACACATGACTCCAGGCAGGGACACAGAAGAGCAGAGTAGAGGGAGAGAATCACTCCTCTCAGTTGGTGGGCCATGCTTCTTTATACACAGCCCAGAATACAGTTGGCTTTCTGGGCTGTGAGTGCACATTGCTGGGTCATGTCCAGCCTTTCATCCACCAGCACCCCGAATCCTTCTCAGCAGGTCTGCTTTCCGTCTGTTCATGCCCCAGCCTGTGTTGGTACTGGGCATTACCCTGACCCAAGTGCAGCACCTTGCACCTGGCCTTGCTGAACTTAGTGAGTTTCACACAGGCACACCCCTCAAACCTGTCAGGAATGCCGTCCATCACTTTGGATGGCATCCCTTCCCTGAAGCGTACTGCTCGGCTTGGTGTTGTTCACAGACTTGCTGAAGGTGCACTCAGTTTGAATTTAATATCATCTCCACCTTTTTCTGTGTGTCTGTTTCAAAATATTTTTTCTTCCTTCCTGTCACCTTTCATTTTTAAAATTCTAAGGTCCATCTCTCTGAAGAACCTTGTGATAGTCGGGTGAACTCTCTGGATGAAATTCCCAAGGTGGATGGACTGTCAGGGAAACAAGCTTCATCTTCTGTATCAGAAAGAAAGAAAACTCAGGTAGGTGAATTCATGTTTGAAGAGAAGTTCACAACTCAAAATGACAAAGGTAATGAGCCTATTTAAATGTAAGACTAAGTCCATGCTCATCTTGGATTCTGCATTCATACTTTGAGGTAAGTGACCTGGTCCTCTTGATTAGAAGCAATCAGTGCTTCTAATCAGTAATTGCTAGCCCCCAGAATATGATACAGTGTTTAGGAAAAAATACAAACTTTTCATTAATATCTGTGGGTTTCAGATACCAGGAATTTTTCTTTCACCTATTTTACTTGGTCATGGCATAAATCCAGTCCAAACTGATTGTCATAAGGAACTGGGAA
>VYZQ01063705.1:13297-24440 GCA_013400655.1 Mystacornis crossleyi
TCCTAAGAGAATTTTTTTTACTGTACTTTTACTTTATGGCTCTTTTTCCAGTATGGTTTTTAAATATTAAAATAGCCTATCTGATAAAATGATTGCAAAAAATATTCTATAGAACAGTCCTAAACTGCATTTGCATTATACCAAATGAGGTATACAGCATTGCAGTGAAAGATATGCTAGAAATCACACATATTTTCATTATTTTGACTTTTTGTTTAATGTCCCTAATTGTGGGGTTTTTTGCCTCATGTACAAAATCTCATCACATAGTATTTTTACTTGTCAGAAAATTTTTGTGTTACAGGTTTTCTGCCAGACAGGTGAGATTGTCGTTTAGATGATGTTCCTGAATTTTTTCTGGTTTCCTTTGTCCTACCCAGTTCCTGCATTCTTGAATTCTAATTTCTTCTAAAGTTATTTAGGTTTTCATTAAATTACAACACAAGTCAAACTCCTGTGGGGCACAAGCCATTTTTGAATAGGGATATGAGTGTTGTGAGTTCTTACACTGCTTTTACGTTACTTGCTTTATGCCTGCAGGTTTTAACATATTTGCTTCACAGAGAGAGCGCACATAGAAACTTATCTTGCAGTGTCAGCTGAAAGTACTTCTTTTGTTCTGTGTCTTGCTGTCTTTGTATTCAGATAAGGCTTATTAGTTCAGAGACATTTAGTTTATGTGGATTAATAAAATTCAGGAAAGGAATTTTCCAGTGAATCTTGAAGGCAAGTCAGAGTATGAATCTGGCTTACTTAGATGCAGAGGATGTTCTGAAAAGAAACATTACCTTATGTTGATGATAATCAGATGTATGTTGTCCTCCAGCTTATTACGGAGTGAATCTCAGCATTCTGCAGTTAGTGTTCTATAAAAAGAATATTATAAAACTTGATTGTCTTGTTTTTACAAACAAAGCAATAAGAACACCCTAGTGTCTCAGTGTTATCCAGAGAGATGTTGCTTTGTTGGTGGGATAAAAGGTTATTGGGCAGCTGTGGCAATACAGACTAGACTAAGCCCATACTCCACTACAACATCTGCATATAAATTTGTGTGGATTGAGTTGCAGGAGGAATTCTAAAAACAAACAAAATACAGAAAAAAATGCCCCCTTCTTGGTGGTAAATAACAATAAATATATCTCTTCAGTCTACCCAGAATTTTTCTTTGCAATGATATTTGTTTTATTTTATAATTTGAGGCATCTAATTTAATTAATTAGAATTTGAATAAATTCTTATGCAGCAAAATAGGTAATTCTGTTTCCTATAAAATGCTAACAAAAATAAACTTTATGAAACACAAGTCGGAACTGGGTTTCATGGAACCTAAATAGTCTTAGATATGTTCATAGGATGAGTGAGTGAAGAAAGCCACAGGCTGTTGTACCTATCCTAGGAGATGTTTTGCTTCAGGTCAACTCCCTTTCAGGAATATGTGCTGTGCCTTCACCAGAACTTAGTAGTGTGGCAGCACAGCAAAGCTTCCAGCCCAGAGGTTGTGCAAAACCAGCTGTGAGATGGGGCACAGCAAGCTCATGGCAAACTTGCACATGTAAGGCCTGACCCCAAAATTTAGGTAGGAATTGCTTGGTGACTAAGCAGTATCATGAAAAATTGAAATTCAGATGCCTTTCAAATGCAAAGTGAAATATATCAGAAGGAATAATTTGAACCATTCTTCCCCATTAGCAGGTCTGAACTAACAGGGAAAAAACAGGTACCAGCGTAAGCAGCTGAAAGAAAATTTCTGTTCAACATCCATCATTAATCAAAAGCTCATATGAAGAATATGCATAAAGAATATGAAGGAAAATAAGATGTTCAACAGACAGAAGACTGTCTCTCTCAGAGCCAGCAGGGAAGCAGGGTACTTAATACTCTGTAGTGTTTGCTCTACACTGTAATGAAGATAGCATATGGTTACTGGAACATTTCCAGATTTTAAGACTGAGAATGAGACCAGCTAAGCTTAAAAGTTGTGTGGAAGGCTGATTTCTTGTTTTGTTTTGTTTAAAATTTTCCCTGTTATGAATATCAACCACTCAAAGCATGAAGAAATTAATGTTTGCTCTTATTTGTGCCATGCAGAACCTGAAGCGAGTGGCAGAGACATGGATGGATGAGTTTGCAGAGTACATTTACCAGCGACGGCCTGAGTACAGACATCTCTCAACTGGTGACATCTCTGCCCAGAAGGAGCTGCGCAAGCACCTTAAGTGTAAAGATTTCAAGTGGTTCATGGCTGCAGTGGCTTGGGATGTCCCAAAATACTACCCTCCTGTGGAGCCTCCACCTGCTGCCTGGGGGGAGGTGAGGAATAGATCACTTTTAAATGAGTCTAACAGTTTAGATTGTGGGAAATAAAAATTATTAAATCAGACTAAACCTGATGGTAAGTAGTGTTATTAAGGAAATTCACAGTGGCTGAAGCAATCCCTGAACTATCCATTAAAATGAGAAACTGTTGTGTCTTAGAACTATCGCTGTTGCTTTTGTAACTCATTACAACTTTGTGTGTACGGAGCATATGATGTATGCACAATGAGGACAAGAATGAGGAAAAGAGTATGTAAGACTCATTACTGCATGTTGCAAGAAGATCTTACATTCAGAAAATCACCTTAGTAAAAAGCAGGTCTGAAGTCAGTACTTGGGGGTTTTTGCATATCTATGTGAATACCTCCTCCTGTCCTTACAAGGACAATTGTGTGCAGAGGGAGTTAGGTTTGCTCACATGCGAAATATGACAAGCAAGGGCTGGATACTTTCCTTTTAAAACGATTGATTTTTCTCAGCTGTTCTCTGCATTCTGTAGGTGCTGTCATCACTGAGTACCAGTAGCAGACAAATACATTTTCTCCATTGATGGATGAGGGGAGGGAGAGGCCACAAAAGTGAAGCCAATATCTGAGCATCACTCCAGAACTGGGGGTGAGCAAACAGCCAGCTGCAAATCTTCACCTGTGATCAAGGGTGTTCTGCTTTCAGACCTCTCTGAAGAGCAGAGCTGTAACAAACCTTGCTTTGACAGTTTGTTTTGTGCAGAAAAAATGAGAACACAAGGAGTGCATGGAGAGGAAATTACTTCCTTAGTTGCACTGAAAAATTGCTGTGGCCTTTGCCCCCAAGAACTACAGCAGCTTCACTCTATGGATAGGTCGTGTGCAGAGGGCTTTTACCTCTCAGTTCATTAAGTACATAAAGAAGGCTTCACTCTTCCAGTGTATTGTGTTACCTTTAAAAACCATAGGAATATCTGTACTGTGAGTTCTAGCCTTCTCTGATTTTTCAGAAGATGTTCTTGGGGCTCTCAGAAAATTAACTTTCATATTTGAAGCCAAAGAATGAAGTTGAAAGTTTGACCAAAACATTTGGTATGATCAGACACAAGTCTGCGTATTCCCAGTGGTCAAAACTAGACCATAGACTTCTAAACGTAGGTTCCTCTACTATTCCTCAGAATTTCTTTTTAGAAAAGCAAATTACCTCATAGTGAAATTTTTAGAATAACTTTGTCATACTAGCAATCCTTAATTCTTCTTTATAAACTATCAGTTACAGATGTTCAAAAAAACTCCAATTTATATGTGTCTTACCGTTTGCTACTTCTTGGCAGTAATGAATTCCTTTGTTGTTAAAGTTTCTTCTTTTTCGTGCTGCTGCCCACGCTTTTTGAGATTAATGTGTACCGAGAGGTAAGGCATTTATCAGTAGAAGTCAGGCTGGATCAGATTGCTGTGACTGCCATTGTGATCTTCCTTCACCATCTTCCCCACGTATACATGGGTGTCCTTGGAGGACTGTGGTCAGGAGAGGTGGAATTTCTTTGGCCAGCTGGACAATCCTTAACTCAGTCAAGAGGGTCAAGAGGAGGAGCTTGTGATTCAGGTATTCATTCTTTTCACAGCAATATTAATATAATTTCACATAAACCCAAGTATTTTTAAAAGTAAATCAAAGATCATACCAGGGGTGTGAAATCTGTGCCTTAAAAGCATTTACTAAGTTCTTAGGAAGGATATGAAGACCAAAGATTTTCTTTTTTGTCGAAAACATACTTTCTCTAAAATAACAAGAAGACAACTTTCAGCCCTACTACTTTTGTTTTTCCTGAGACTGTCACATTCCTGTGCAGTTTTAATTAATTTGTTGGCCCTTGCAATGACCTTGAAAAAACTTGAAGGTCAATGTCTGTGAGAAGCTGAAAGATGGAAGCAGACTGTAATGTTACTGCTTTGTAAGAATCACTCAGCTCTAGAAATCTTGCTGATTATACACACCAAAAGTCTGTGCCAACACTGACTGTCATTTAGTACCCTCTCTGCTTCCATTTGGAAATACTTTATTTCTGCTTGCCTATGCCAGTCTGAGAGTAAACAATGAAGTACTCAGACGAGCTTGGCTCTAGTATTTTGATATCTAGCTAGTAAAAGTATGTGGTGTGAAAGCAGACATCTCATAAACAGCCTCTGCTCAACTCCTCTTTTTTTGCAAACACATTTATTTAAAATCTTAGTCTTACAATTCGTGACAAAATCTGTTTATGATGGAAAAGAGGGACATTTGGAAAACAAAAAGTCTTTTTTATTATGCTTTTCATGGCCTTATCTCCTGTGTGTTTGTGCCTTTTGTCCGTGTAGCAGGTAGGGTGTACTTTCCCTTGATAATCTCTTCTGCCTTGTAACATCTGAAATATGTGCAGTAGAGCAATGTAACAGCAAATCCAGACAGATTAAGGTTAGCGAGACTGTCAGTTCTGTGTTTAAGTGTGGTAACTGTACTCTTTTCCACTGTGGAAAAGAGGAAAGTTCTCAATTAGGTTTTGTTCTTACCCTTTTGAATATATTGGGAAGTCTGGTACCAGTTGAAAACAGTAATACGTATCCCATGCTCTTTCTAAGACAGAATAATTTATTTGTAATGTGTATTTGAAGTCCTACTACCTAAAACAATAGGTGTGAATTGGACACCAGATGTTTTCTTAGGAAGTACTCAAGAATCTACAAGCTGTGATCCGGCATGAGTATATTGTGCAGATATCACAGCTTCCAATACGTCTGAAAACACATTTTACAGTAAATCAATTATATAATATCAGACATTGTCATTATTTTAGATTTCATGAGTCCTACAGTCAAGGTGGTGCAAAAAAAATGTTTTACTGAATCAAAAGGGAATTATTTAAGCTTGGTTTCTCTTGCTGTTACATGAACTTCCATAATTTAATGAGGAAGTGTCTCAGTCACTGCAGCAGTGCTAAGCTGTAGAACCTGAAAATACTTCTTTCTCGGCCCCAAACTCATGGATTTTACAGAACTGTTTTACAGCACTGACATGAAAATGTTGCACATGGAGTCAAATGGCACATTTGAAAAAAGATGAAAGCCTAAGAACTCGCTAACTTCTCTTTTTTTATTTTCCTTTTTTTTTTTAATGTGTCATCCTCATACCCTTAATGAGTCAATCTGAGCCCAGCAAGTGTCACACATCTGTTGTACAAAAGCGATATAACCCCACCCTGCACAGGCTGAGTGGTGCACAGCTGGACTGTTCAAATTCTTTTATCAGGATCAATGTCACACTGAATAAGAGTCCCCTGTTTCTTCAATGAGGTCTTTGACAGTGCTTGACTTCTTTACCTTTGACTTTTTCTTTTTTATGGCTCACACAAAGGATAAATACTTCTAAAATTACTGTGTATCAGTTGACAGGAGAAGTGGCTCATTTTTCCGTATTTGATCCGTAGACATTGATGGCCCTAGGACTATCTGAGAATGTAAGCAGTGCACTAAAACCGGCTCTAAGTGCTACTCAAACAAAAAAAGTAACATACATGAATATTGCTAATGTCTTCTAAGAGTTAAAGCCATTTTCATAATTAAGGTGTTAAATCAGATGTAGGGAAAGTATTATATAAACTGATAGGACCAAGGTGCTTCTGTTGTTGCTGTATCCCTAAGGATTGTTCTAACACCATCTCCACCATATTGAATATACAGTTGTCTTTAGATTGCTACACTTTCGCTCTTTCTGCTTTTGGCACAGACAGTTTAATGTAGTGATGAGCATGCAGGGCAGCCCCCAGAACCCCTGGGAGTTTGCCTCTCCCACTCTGGCTCACCCCTCCCTGGCTCCATGAAGGCTGAAGTGTCCCTGGATGACAACCTGGCTCCACTGCAGGCAAGGAAAGGTCGCAAGAGCCGAGACATCACCCACTACCTCAACAGCAAATCTTGCAGGAGCTCATTTGCCTGGGAAAAGTTGTAGAGTTTTCGAATTATCAAAGATTATTGGTCAGTACAACTGCTGGGCCCTGGAAGCTGTATTCTCTATGCTTCTACACTTCATCTGCTCTCTGTAAGGGCTACAGTGCCCATAGTCCCAAAGTGAGTTAGGATGGCACTTCAAGAACTACGTATATGTAATGACTTACAGATAGTGTCCTGTGCGTTTGCAGAATTTGCTTAGTTCTGAAACAGCCTTCAATATCACCACTAACTATCCTTGTCAGTCCATACATGGGAGTCCTTGGAAGCATGCTTTTCCTGTATGCTTATCTGTGTGTACAAAATGATGGCATTTAAGGTTGAGCAAATAAGTTTTGTTTGTAGCAACTCAATGTCCTACCTGCATGGCTGATAAAATCTGTCTCTTGTTCATCCCTGGTCTTACAGCTGCACATATATGAATGTTGGAAATGTGTTAGGATCACTAGCTATTTGTTTTCTAGTTGTAACTCATAACCTCAAAAATCCTAAATCCATTATGCTGTGTGACTGGAGACAAGGCAGTTCAAATGCATATTGGTGTATAAATGAGGGGGGGGAAAAAAAGCCCCTGTGCTTCTGCTTTTCTTCCTTTGTCTATGGAAGCATCTTAGGGGACTTGCAGACTGTGTGGTGTTGATGCTTGGCAGAACATTCCCCTAGCTCTGGCTCTGGCATGATGGCTCAATTCAGTTTCTAGCAACTGCCAAGGCCACACAGAAGCGCCAGAGAACAAAAGCACAGACTTGACTGAAATGCCTTATTACTAAAAGAGAACATAAAACAAACCACGACCCCTCTGCAGCTGAAAGGATGAAACAAAAAAGGATGAGCTAACATGTAAGCTGCAAAAAAAACAGAGGGAAAATCTAACTCAAGCAAACCTTTCAGGAGTAGAGGGAAGAGGGGAGGAATGTGAGAGAGATTACAGCAGTGAAGGAACTAAATGTAGCTTCAGCTCAAACCTTTTCCAGAAATGGACTGAACACATTTACTGCACAGTCCAAATGACAGAGACTGGGATGGAGCGATGCCATCGAGACAAAATGATGAAAGTCTTTTAATGCAATAAGCATTAATTGGATGTATCCACTGTCATTTTACAATTCTGAATCACATAAATATACCCAAGTATTAATGGCAATTGTTAGCAGTTCCATTTTAATTAACTTGCATGCTCTAAGAACTGAACTGATGTATTATTTAATTTTCTATTAGACCAGAAATCTTTATCTATACAATGGAAATTTAAGTGCATTGAGTAATGATTGAACATTCTCCAACAAAAAATTATACTTGGCATAGGTATTTCACATGAAACTTTAAAAATATGACATTAAATTCTATTCACCTCATTATTCTTTCCTGCCTCTTTTGCCAAATGATATGAAAATGAAGGTTGTTGAGAACTAATTACCTTTCATCTTTTTTACTGTGGGGCTGCCCAGTGCTGGATTTCTGCATTTGGTTGTGTGTATGAACAGCTCGTGTTTTACCTCATCCTTAGCAATTTTTATTGTATTGAAAAAAGAAAAAAATCCTAGGGCTGTGCTGGTCCAAGTTTTAAAACAAGTGTTTCTCTGAGCTTTTGTGAAGTATTGAAGGTTCCTGGAGGCAGTTGCTCAAACTGATGCTCTCCCATCTTTTGCCCAGTCTGCTCTTTTCTAAGCTAAACAAATGTACCTCCTAAAATCATTCCTGAAAGTGAAGTTTTTTACATTTTCTCCAGGACCTGTTGCTTTCCCATATGTGTAAATCTTTCTTGATCATGGTTAACAGTCTCGATCCCAATCCTCCAGAATCAGAAAAGAGCAGAGTAGCTCTGGCATGTGTTTTGCATGCAGCAGGATTTCCCCTCCTTGCAGTGTTTTGTGCCATGCTGAGAAGTTTTCTGTCCTTAGAATGTGTATGAGGTCTGCAGTGGCGATGTGTACGTTTGGCATATTATGGCAACAGCAGTGACTTGTAAAGTATTTTTCATGAAAAAGAAAACAAATGACTACTCAATTGTATCTCCATTCAGCATCTAGCTTTCTTTTAAAAAATGTCCAAAGTAGCATCCAGAATGTCAAAATACGCACCTGCTTTCTATATGTTAAACGTATAGAATTTGTACGTGTTTCCATGCACTTTGATTACTCAGTTTCTGTTTATCTCATTGAGAGGGTAAGGTTTTTTAAGGAATCCTTTTCATTATGGAGGTGTCTAAAGCATTTTTAACTAACCCAACCAAAATGCTCAAGGAGAAACGTGCATGTATTTGCAAAATAAAGTTAGGATTTTGCTCTTTTTGGTGGCAGTGGGAAAATCTTTTCAATGGAATGTTTCAAAGAAAATATACGTGTCCGCAGTAGTACATAACGGGTATGATTGATATCATAGATTAATTATTACTCAGTTGCTTCAGCCTCAAGAATGAGATTTTCCTTTTAAGAACAAGTTACACTGCAGTGTTTGCAGCAGGCATGCAGAAGGAACCTCCATGAGTAAGCATAAGTTTCAGTACAGATTTGTTAGGTACTTTTTAAAAGCCTAAGTTTCAGTGCAGATTTGTTAATTCCTCCTTAATTTTATGCATTTCAGGGAGTTATGTGTGACTTTATCTACAATGGTGTTATTGTGCCAAAGTAAGAGCATGGATTGGAATAGGGCATGCCTGAATTTTTAACGCATACTGCTGCTCCCATGCCTGGGAGAAACTCATACAGAAATCAGTTCCTTCTAATAGTGTTGATCTCTCTTGCTCTCATAGGATGGAAGAAGCAGTCAGACAAGCTTTGAACTTCTCAGACTCTTTTTCTCTTAGTTTTTTTTGCATGAATATATTTCATAAGACCTACCTTTCATTTGTCAAGCAAAATATTTCAAACTTTGATTCTTCTGAAGTTGCTCCTAAAAAGAGTAGCTCATTCCAGGACATGGCTCTCTACCCTGTAAAAAGTAATTCCTACCATTTTTGCACAACTGATGGTCAATCTCAAGTCCTTCAGAGCTAAACTCCTAACCCCTGACACTGAAAGCTCTATTCTGCAGCCCAGTTTAATGTGAAATGTTGCTGCTTGGTTTTGCAGATTCGCAGCGTGGCAGCCAACCTCTGCGTGGACAGCAAACACGGAGCCACGGGCACGGAGCTGAGGCTGGACATCTGTGTGAAGGACGGCTCCGAACGAACATGGTCACATGAACAGGTATTTTAATGGTGGAAAGAGAAGATCGGGGTAACATTGTTGCTTCTCTTTTTCAGTTTTCAAACATTTTTCTGAGGGCTTCTCCTTTTCTTAGGGTAAAACAGAGTGTAGAAATAATTTGTGAATTATTACTGACCTTAATGGCTTTTACAAAGTACTCCTTAACATAACCTCAGAAATTCCAACAGCCACCTGGGCTGTCTTCATTTCCAAAAGGAATTGCAATGCCCAGAGGGCTTGAGGCCCTATTCTCTCCAACTGTCATGAAAACATGTTGATTTTGGTTGAGTTACCTGAAAATATTTTAAATATAGGACCAGGCCTTATACACCTCCAGTCATTGTCTGTTTTTATGCTTTCATCTCAAGAAGCAGTTACATTTTAAACAAATATGAGGCATAAGTGAGATAAATGGGTAAAAGCAAGCAAAAAAGCATTTCAAAAGACAAGTAATTATAAAGACTCAAAAACTCCTTTTATTTAGGTTGGTTAGGTAGAAAAATATTAGCTCTCAGGAGTATGGAGGAAAAGACCCCTGATTTTTACTCACTGTGAGTGCCATAGGAAAGGGATCATGACTCACAGGCCATGGGTCTGGCCAACGTGACCAAAGAGAATCCAGATGAAAAGTACAACCTGACCATTTATTAGCAAATTTAGTGAGCGTGTCTTTCACAGGAAAAGGCCCCAGATTAGTAAAAGATTCCTAATGCTGAGGAGAAAAATTGACCTGGTAGCCACGCATGGCACTTTGTAAAAACTTAAAAGCTCAGGAGAGAGGAGTTCTGAGGGGTATTTGAAGTGCTGAAGTCAGGAAATCATGCTCTAAGGATACTGAGAAATGCGGGAGGGGAGCTGCAAGTGCATGAAACCGAGAAGCTGAAGGATTATCTCAATTTAGGTAAGTGCCAACCTGGCAAAAAATGAAGTTGCTGTAAGAAGACTTGTTCAGATAGCTACCAAAGATACTGCATGGGGATAGGGTGCCAAGACTAGATAAATATAATTCTTCTGAAAGACATACAGTAATTCAAGGAGTTAATTGAAGGAAGTTGTATGGTCCAGACTAGACCATCACAGTGTTCTCTGTCTTTAAAATCTGCAAAGCTCCAAACCCTCCTCAAGAAGGTGGGGGAAATGCTAAGGCTGCCAGAGATGAGAAAGGAGGATGAAAAGGTAAGAGGAGAAGAAAAGCAGAGAAAAGGGAGACTTGAAATGCCCATTGCGAGACTAAAGGTTTGAACAAAGGGGAAATGACAAAAAGGGAGAAGGATGTTAGGGAGGAATCCGTGTTTCGGCATACTCCTGGGTGCTGCAGCGTTTGGGATCAGACTGGATATAAAGGTCTTACTCTGTACTAGGAACACAAAGTGACTTCACTAGAACCAGCAGGTGAAGCTGGCACGAAGGAAGTTCAGCCAGCCAGCTCCTCAGATCCCAGAACCAGAGCTGGGAAGCCTCAAGCACTTCGGTGCTTGACGTATGCCCCAGGGACAGCACGAATTATCTCTGCCGGGCTGGCGGGGAAGAGCGTATACCCTCCCATTGCCGCAGAGCGTGGAGACCTTCCCGGGAGCACCTCACCCTGCGGCGGTGCGGCTGCGGTGCGGCGGGCGGGCGGCAGGGGGCAGCGCGGCCCAGCGGAACGGGCCCGCGGCGGGACCGGCCAGCGCCCCTCACGGCCAG
>VYZQ01063707.1:4886-16117 GCA_013400655.1 Mystacornis crossleyi
TTCCCACAGGTTTTACATTTATTTGTAAGTGCATTAAAAGGTCATTGATTCTTATACTGTAGATGCTGAGTGATTTTAAGTGTCCACAAGAAACAGTTATTTTGGAGTTAAATTCAAACCTCGTTTTACCACTTGGGTCCTTAAACTGATTCTTCTTACAGTTCTAGCCTTGGAACCAAGCTGTCCTTGTAATGTGCTCAGACAAATTTAGATGTAGATGATATGGAGCCATGAGGAGATGTCCAAGATCTAACAGAGTGTTCAGCCAGCTGCACATACGCCTGCAGAGTGCTGAGGCTCTCACAAAGGTGGGTCTGCAGATCCTGATCCAGAAAACACAAAGTAAAGGATAAAGTTCTAATTGAGGACTTGGAGCACCAGTTGCTTTGGTTGGTGGGATGATCTTTTACCTAACAAAGTTCATTTTCCACCTGATTTTATATTTTTCTATTTTTCCATGTCTAAGTAGTACAGTCTAGTGTATGCCCAGCCTATTCTCATTAGGTGACCCTACGAGTAAACAAACCCTCTTAAGTTCTTGTTTCCCAAGCCTTGTGTCAAAAAAAAATAGCATCATTCCTTGTGCTCAGATGTACCCAGGACTTGCCGACATCTCTTCACCCACTCAGTCCCAACTTTTGCTGTTACCAGCACCAGCTGTTCAGTCTGTCTCAGCAAGTTCCCCTTTACAAGCACCACTAAGACCACCTAAGAGATGGGTGTGCTAAGTCCTGATTAGAAACAGCCTCTTTTATTTTGACACAGGCATAGAGGTCTGTTTTGTCTGAGCCCAATACAAATGAGTGCTGCATTTTGCTGGTTTAAGGAGCCAGATCCTTACAGTCTCACCTTGGTCCTGGGACATTTGTCATACCAGTCAGTCAGCCCAGCCCTCAGTTGCCATTGATAGAACGTAAAGAATCATTTAGGTTGGAAAAGACCTTTGAGATCATCAAGTCCAAACATTAACCCAGCACTACCAAACTCTCTCCTAACCTATGTCCCCATGTACCACATTCCATGTCTTCAAAATCCCTCTGAGCATGATGAAGTAATGGAGAAGATGAGCACTCTGGTTGGCCTTACAACTTGAGTTCTCCAGGGAATAGGTAGACATGAACAAGGGTATTATTAAATGAATTCCTGGTAACAGTGAAATATTTGTTCTAATACATTAAAACAAGGTATGATTTACCTTTTTGTTCTCAGTACCCTCAGGTTTCATCACATCAGCTGAATATGAAGTACTGGATTTCTTTAAACATTTAATTTCCATTGAAATGACAGCAAAGCTCTGGACTTTTCCTTTTGCCATGGAATGAGCCTCTGCAATAACTCCCTTTGGAGAAGTCCCTGAACTCATTCATCTCTACAGAACTTGAACTCAGTAAAGTTGCACTAGGGAAGAATTTGGCCCATTAACTTTAGTTTTCTAATGCTGTTTAGTCAATAACCCATATAATTCCCAAAACAAAGAATGGGAAGGAATAATAATAATAATAGGAAACATGAAATGTCAACACAGCCAGTTCAGAAGGGAAAAAAAAAAGAAAAAGCTAAAGCCAAACAAGAATACTGGGTCAGGTCATCACCTAAAGAAATTCAGTGTAACTTCAGTGAAATCAAGTAAATTGTATTCACTTACCTCAGATCAAGTCCTAGTATGTAGTTACATAATTTTAGGTTTTTCAGTTCTTTCTTCCCTGTCCCCCATCATAAAATTTGTTTTTTAAAAAAACCCAGTCTGCTAGATTTTGAAAGTTCAGTAGTCTGTTAACTGAGTAAGTAAAGATATAATGAAAGCAGTAAGTGCTGAAACATCACACATGCAGTACATATCTCCAGCCAGTCCAATTTAATGCCTAAGGAGACTGGCAGAGTTCCTGCTGCAATTCAAATCTTATGTCAAATTTATAAACTTGTTTTCTCCATTCTCCTCTCCTATCCCCGTGCCCCATCAATCAGAGCTTATACCTGCACAAAAGGCTGATCCATCATTAAGGAGGCAGGTTGCAGGCACATGTAAATTTGCACTTAAAAAAAAAAAGAAGGAATAATGCTCATGCTGCAGGGCAGGGTCACTCTCTGACCCTAGGCAATCTGCCTCTCAATCTGCAGAACACAGGCTAAAATAATGTGTCCACCGAACAAGCAGTAAACTTTCCTGCTTCTGCCTTTTTGAAGATTCTTGGAGTTGCTGTGTCTGCTGGCTGACACTCTGTCTGACTTTTAAAATATGAAAATCTCCTCCATATGCATTGAGCTCAGTTTTCTACTTAGCATTTCAAGAGCCCTAAGGACCTTCAGGGGAAAAAAAAAAAAACATATTCTGAATTTTCAATTTTGATGACAATTTGCTTTCCCTATAGGATGTGCAGAAACACCTTGAAAAACTTGTCAGCTGCACTAAAAGAAATGTTCCTTGCCATGGGAATGAGGGCACATCACTTTCAACTAACTTAGGGAAAACAAGTTTGACTCTGCACCCCATGCTTCCCCAAAGTAGCTGAACGTCTCTTTTAGGTTGTTCCAAATAAGAAGCAACAGTAATAACAACTTTAAAAAACCCCAAACAAACAAACAAAAGGAAAAAACCTGCAACAAAACAAAAAACAAAACAAAACAAAACAAAACAAAAAGCAAAAAACAAAACAAACTAAAAACCCCATAAGCATAAAACCCACAAACATAGGTTCTGGCCATAGAATAAAGATAAAATTAAGTCCTTCCATTCCTGCGTCCGTCCGTCCATCCATCCATCCATCCATCCATCCATCCATCCATCCATCCATCCATCCATCCATCCACTTACAGGAGACTCCATTTTCATAGCATCTAAATCCAAATAAGGATTCAGGCCATAAACAAAAGATTGTTATTTTCTTTAAAATTAAATTGCCATGTTGGGGTACATCACTCTCCCTAGTCTGGGCTAGTCTCCCCTTGCATTAGAGTCAAGGGAAGGAGACAGTAATATTCAAGAGCAATACAATCACACTCACCTTCAATAATTGTGTGAGGTCAGGATGCACCGTCATTGTCAGTCCTGCCCTTCTCAAAAAACCTGTAAGGGGAACCTAGATGACATACTTGTATTAAACCCTGCTTTTATAAGCTAGTATTAAATAAGGTGAATCCCCTCCTTTAGCTGAGATTTATGTATTTTCTCTGTAACCTCCACGTCACTAAAGGGCACAGTGGAAGTGTTAATTCTTCAAGCACCAGACATGTACAGATTTTTCAGTGTGTGTTGGATTTTGTAGCTTTAGTGCCACAGAGAAAAATGCTGGGGAACTGGGAACAGGAAGTTCAATGTTTTCTTCTCTAACCAGCATTAAAGACAAAACCATAACTGACCGTAAAGAGTTCAGGTACAAGTTATGGGAGTTCCTGCTCAGAAAATCCAAGGCTACAGAATTCACTGGATTTTGTTAGTCTGGATGCTCAGTATTAAGCCTTCATTAGCATCTCCAGCCAGAAGAACTACAAGCTGAATTAGGAACAGGGATGATAAGTCTTGATTTCAGGGCTTGTGTTCCATCTTTAGACAGAACTTATCATTAAACTCCTGGTTTTAGACACTAGGCTGATGACAATTGCTTTTTTTTTTTGTTAGTTTGTTGGTTGGTTTGTTTGTTTGTTTGACATTACAGTATTTCCATGTTTTACATGGGCTAGACTAAGTGTATGAATTCTAACATAATTTAGTATTTCTGCTGCTAATCCTGGTTTAGCTGTGATGCAGACAAATCTGGTATTAAGCAAAGAAGTTGTTGCATAAACACAGAAAATCTGCCTCCTTCCTTTCAGTGGACTCAGAAATTCACACCAGAGCAGTCAGTTAGAATATGCAATTTATACTGCAGGCTATTTAAATGTTTTAAAATGGGAGCGTTCATTCCAAATGCCTTTTCTAACCTTTTATTCAGGGTGAGATGCAAATAAAGCAGTGACTGATAAAGGGAGACATGAAAATGAATATGTATGTTTGCATAAGCTGTATTTCTTTGCTGTTCTGGAACAAATTCTGCTCTTAGTCCCATTTAAGCATCCGGTACTGATTTCACTGTAGTTATGAGCGTGCAGCTGAGGCCAGGATAAATCCTTACGTCCATCTATTGAGTGATCAAACCATATTTATTACAGATCCCATTTCCATATGGAAGTAAAGCAGGCCTTGATTTCAAGGGCAGGCTCTGAAGCATCGTCGCTGCAGCCCTGTGACATGATATGGATATAAGCCTCACTCCAGTGGGTGCTCATGTTGGCTACAAAGGGAAAACAGTACCAGTGCCTCTGCAAAATCCTGGGGAACAGTCAGACACCAGCAATTAGAAACTTGTTATTTTCTTTTAAAAAATACTTAATAATAAATAGAAGTGCTAAGCTCAGAAAAGCAAGTTGAAAATTCATAATCAATTTTGTCGTTGCTTTTCTTTCTTGTTGGTAGGAAAAAAATTACTCACTTTTCTCCCGCCCGCAAATAAGACTTGGCTTTTGCACTCTATTAACCCCAGGGACTAAAAGATAGACTGTTTTCTAACAGGTGAATTAGTGCTAGATAGCATTACCACAAATGCCAAGTCATTAAACATGTAATTGGATTTTTTTTTTTTTTTGCTGTCTTAACTTTTCTATGTTATAAAGGATCTTTACAAATTAATGACAGAATATGAAGCTGCCCTGAGAGCTATTTGCCCATTAAAAACAGGCATGAAAAACTCCTATCCCCATCACATCGAGAACTATCCCACCAATTTCCAATTACTTCTGCCACTGACAGTTCACTGGACTGTTAAGTTATATTCTGCACCATGCTGCTTAATGTGGTTAAGTCAGGCAGGTATTTTCTGCTTTTCTTTCTTCTTTCTTCTTCTTCTTTCTATTTTTTCCCCCTGATTTTGAAGCAATTAAGCTATGTCAGTAATGAAACAGCAGAATTTTAGTACTATAAAGACACAGTTAATTTAAAGATGGATCCCTGGAACTCACTGAATAAATCGTCCTACCACCCTGGTCCAAAAATGTTTCTCTAAGTCTATTCTGGACCTCCAATAAAAGCCTGTCCTATGTCATTTACAGCTATAAAGAGGCAAAAAGCCTTAGTAAAAAGCTAAAGAACTCATTTCTGTATCGGATAATGATAATGATAATATTAGTTAATGGTAATAAGGAAAAGGATTCACTGTGGCTTTTTTTCCTGCCATTTTATGAAAACCTTCAATTGAAAATGCAGTAAAAAATTAAAAAAATATCGCTTATATCAAGAGCTGGAAACAAAAAAAAAATCTAAGGCTTTAGAAGCTCTTTGATGGGAAAATCTAAGTGACAGTTGTGTTGGCTTTACTATTAGGTGATCTAGCCTTTAAACAGGATGTTAGTGCCATTACTGGGAATTGAATATGTCAGCAAAGCACCTTGTGTCATGGATACCCCCTGCGAGTTGGAGCTACTGGGGCAGTTCTGTTCTGTGCGTTGTGTGTGGTTTTACTTCTCACAGATCTCACCTCCTTGAGGTGTTTGTGATGTATCCAATAAGGCATCAGCTCTTTGTAGGTTGGTGATTAATTAACACACAATTCAGAAAATTGTAATATGTACTTTCTATGTTTTAAGTGGGATTTAAGGGAATAATCTAAGGAAGTATTTATTAAATAAAAAGTAACCTATCTCAGCATGGCCAAGGGTGAGATAACCAAAATGTAAATGGACTTTATAAAAACATTGTGTCAAGTGTGGGCTTTCCGTCAGGTTGCTGGTGGGATTCCTTTTGATCCAGTTCTGTGCTATCATTCATGAGCTTCGGAGGAATTGTAACTTAGCCACTTCTGATTTAAAAAGAGACATCATCAGTTATTATTGGGGGAGGGAAAAAACCTGTGCTTCATAGAAGCTGTGTGATGTCTCTGAATCATTACAGTGATGCAACTACAGGAAAGGCAAGTACAAAAAAAAAATCTAACAGTAGCTTACAGGCACTAACAGCTACAAAAAGACAAATCCAAAATGGAGTGGCTACAGAGAAGGACAAATAAAATTAACAGGGGAATATAGGACCTATTTTATGTGGAGACGTTAAAAGACACCGACTTTTAAACAAAAAGGGGCAGGAGCAAGGTGGGGCAGTAATAGTATTACTGTATAATTATCTTTTCTCATGGGAGAAAATGGTATTCAAGTTAAAGAAAAACAATGAAAAACGCAGATAGGTGCAGATAAATTGCATATCTGGGTGCAGTTGTCCTCTGGACAGAGAGTGCTGGGAACACCCACATGCCATTTTGAAGCAGCATCTTTGAACATCACTTTGTATTTACAGTATCTCCTTTACCACATGCATTCCATGTATATTTTCAGTGCATCCTAATAGATGTATTTTTTGTAAGACTGAACTTCAGTAGGTCTCTCAAGTAGATTAATGCTGAGATATTGCTGGATAAGGTGGTGTTTGTACTGGAAACAGAAACTCATTCCACACTGGCCAGATTTACAGGATGTTTAATTTGCCAGACTTTTTCATTCTCCATCTTCAACTCTCTCAGTGAAGTCTGATTTGATATTTTGAAAATTTATCTTGGCTCTCTGATTCTAAGAATTTAGTTTGGCCCACCCAACTAAACAGAAGAAAATAATCAGTGCTTTAAGGTGGCAAAATACTCTTTCTCCTCTCACTGCTTTTCCTTTCCTTGAGTGCTGTTCTCACTCCTTTGGGTTCAAAGGTCTCCAGGCAGAGGTTTGAGTTCAGGTCTTCCTTCATTTTTTAACCTCGTACTTAATTACACTAGTGTGATTACAAGGTGGAATGTATTACTAAACCAATGGGAGATGATTTAACACCCCTTTTCAGTGTTTGGAATGGTTAACCAAGGCTAATAATTTCAGAGAATTACTGTTTTAAATGCCCATGCTCGGTTCAAGCACTCCATTGCTACTCTGCAGAGCCATATACAAATAATATAATTTAATAATGAGTGGAAAACCTCCTGCTCCAGCCTGTAAATTAATAGCTGAAATTTACTCTTGAGCAGACAGCTGGTGTCTGGGCCGGTTCACACCTGGTATCACTTCAGGGTTTGTGTGAAATTCAGGCAGGCCATAGGCTTTGTGCTGGGTTTTTGAGCAAGGCTATTTTCACTCTGCAGCGAGCAAGTGCAGTCATATGTTTCAATAAGGGACTTATCCGCTAGCATGTGAAAATGTTACTGCTAATTTTACACCTTGAAAACAAATCAGGGTTTCACAGTTCAAAAGCAGAAACCAACCAGCTATAAACCGTCAGATTGACTGTGATCTCAGAATTGAATAGGTCTATTTGTTCTAACAAACAGTTAGGCCATTAAATTGCAAAGCCTTCCAGTGTTTGTCCAGGTAAATAAGGACACATCCAAATTGATTATCTGTTGTTCGGAGGTAATGATACGTAATAAACTATTCGCTCTGGGTAACGTAACAGAAATGTGCTGTAGCCCACAGATGTGCCATATCTTCCCCTGTAAGAGCAGGATCTATCCACTAGCTGCAGTCCAGGTCTCCACATTCCACCCTCCTGCCTTCCCCACCCCTGCGGGCAAGGTGCATTTGCCTGATGAAACAAACGTGTGTATTCTTCTTGCTTCCGTAACCATGTGTGATGCCCCTGCTTCTGCTGATGGGGATTCCTCAGAAATCTGCATGCGGGTGCATTTGCAACTCACAGAAAAAGGCTTCAGGGACATTAAGTTTAATCCTGGCCTTTCCAGTGTCATTATACTCATTTGAAAAAAGAATATCTGTCATCACAGACGTCAGATCTACTGGCTGCCCAGCAATAAATCTTGTGCTCATGTCAAAATGTCTCCAGCAGAATTTCTAGGATGAAAATTCACAGCTCAACATTAGGCAGCAATTTATGATGTGTGATACAAGCAGCATGAGCAGTATTCTATCAGGAAAAGGGGGAATCTCTAAATTTTGTCAAATGGAAAGTAGTTAAATGATGCTTTTCTCTGTTAGGAACTTAACTGACTTTTTAAACTGTTTTATAAGAATTCTTCCCATACACATATTCTTAGTATCTCCAGAGTTAGAATACTGTTATATGTAAATATGGCTGGAAATCTCTGTTGTGGGGGAGAGGACATAAGCAGCTGGGACTGAGAACCATGAGCAGAAACATTTTTCAGCAGCAGCAGGACTTTCTTTATGGGATCCTGCTCCATCACTTGTGACAAACACCAAACTGAATGTTTGTGGGGACAAACTCAGAGAGGGTAATAACCCATGCTGAGGCGGTGTGAGAATGATAAATGTTTAACTGTCTTTATTTTTCTCACATCACTTGCCAGTTAGACTTACAAGGTGAAATTAGTAACCTTCTGTGGTGGACTTTGTCTTGCCAAATTTTAGCTGACTGAAGTATTGAGTGGGATATTGAGTGTAAATAAGACACTTGAATTTAGACACCTAGAGATGTTTATGCCCAGGCTGGTGTTTAGGGTGTCCTTACAGCACTGCCTGTGGCTCCTGAGGAGCTGTTGGAGCAGTCCTGGAGCCTGGAACAGCTTCATCCCCTCACTCCAGGAGCTGCACTGACTGGTGGCTCTCAAGGCACATCAACAGAGCTGAAGCACGCAAGGACTCAGCTCATCCTTCCTGATTGCAGGCCCTTTTAGTGCTGTGGTACCCTCCTGCCCAGGGCTGCCAGTCAGGCAGAGGAGAATTTCCTGAAGGCTCTTTTATGAGGAGCTGGACCATCACTGGAGGTCGATGGCAAGGAACCTGACCTGTATCGATGAGCAACCTTTGTAATCAGGGAGAAGACAGGTGTCTTAAACATTTTCATTTAATCTGTCATAAATGTCTATTTCAGAATGAGACAAAATCTAATTTCTCCCAAACCACTGTTTAAAGGGGACTGCCTGTGATTACTTAACTGACATTTGGAGCCTTGTGCTGGAAGAGAATCACATAGATTTGGTGGAAAAGAGGAGGTCACCTCTCCCTGCTTGTGGTGTAACTTTGCTGATATCGGGAGGGCAACACAATGGGTACATTTAACCAATGTCCACTGACACAGCAAGGAAGATAACTAATCAAACAAGGGAACCAGGCTTATGTCTCAGCAATCATGTAACAGATGGCAGGCAATATGGAAAGGGGAACACACAAAGAGAGATATTAATATAAGATAGGCAGATAGATGGAGCAAAATAATAAATGGCTCAAATTGAAGGCCAATTCTCAAATGCATATTCAGAGACATGTGTTGAACTCTTAATGGAAAAGGCCTAAAAAAAAAAAANAAATCTCTTCTGTGCCTTTTTTTGACTTAAAAAAGAAAAATGGACGTGGCAAAAGTGCTTCTGATTAGATTGGTACAAAAAGATGATGCATTCTTTCTGGATGAATCAGGAGATATGAGGTTCTGTCACTCTTTAGATATAGACCTGAAATACTAAGCTTAAATTTATAGCCTCTTGAATGAGCCACAGGACTCTGTTTACTCATAGAGTAGAATTGGGTGCAGTTCCAGCAGTTCCTCTGTGTGATCAGTTACTTTATCACCTTGATCAGTTCAGAAGATACAATAACTCTCTTTTTTAATACATCCTACTACAGTAGATCCTTTATCAACCTGCTTTGGATTTAATCACACTTCTGGGTCAGGAATCCTCTCCCCATCTGTCTCTTTCACATACATGCAAACACATGCCTGCATAGCCATAAATGCCTGCATGTTACTTTTCGATTTTTTTTTTGCAGTTTTTACATTTTCTGGAGGAAAGGCTGCAAGAGATAGGGACCAGGTCTAAAGAAGCACAGCTCAATCGCAGCAGCCCTGTTTTTTCTGTTCTAGTTTCCAGAAACAGCAATCTATTTCCAAAGGTAACTAGTAGAAGAATTTCCATCTATGAGAATGATATTTCAGTGGCTACCTGGATATTTAAAAGCGTATTTGGATGCAGATTTTGGACTTTCAGTCTGACGTTACAGCATGAACTCAAACATCTTGTTCTCTTTGTGCTGGGTAACCTCTCCCATTTGGTCCCAGGCTCAGTAGTTTAATCTGGTGCTTTGGTTTGGCTTCATTCCCCACATAAATTTTTTACAGCAAAGAGTAGCACTGACGAGGTCAGTGAGATTTTCCAGGAAATCGTGAATAACAAGTGTCTCTCCATGGTTCCTCCCGATGAACACCCTGCTGTGCAACGGGGAGCATTTCTTCCTGACCTCTTCTGCCTATAAGCTGTCCCTGGAGGTTTGTAGATCGATACTGTTGCTCAATGTACATGCAAAGGTTAGGCTGATTCTTATTCTCTTAAAAAAAAAANGCAAGGAACCTGACCTGTATCGATGAGCAACCTTTGTAATCAGGGAGAAGACAGGTGTCTTAAACATTTTCATTTAATCTGTCATAAATGTCTATTTCAGAATGAGACAAAATCTAATTTCTCCCAAACCACTGTTTAAAGGGGACTGCCTGTGATTACTTAACTGACATTTGGAGCCTTGTGCTGGAAGAGAATCACATAGATTTGGTGGAAAAGAGGAGGTCACCTCTCCCTGCTTGTGGTGTAACTTTGCTGATATCGGGAGGGCAACACAATGGGTACATTTAACCAATGTCCACTGACACAGCAAGGAAGATAACTAATCAAACAAGGGAACCAGGCTTATGTCTCAGCAATCATGTAACAGATGGCAGGCAATATGGAAAGGGGAACACACAAAGAGAGATATTAATATAAGATAGGCAGATAGATGGAGCAAAATAATAAATGGCTCAAATTGAAGGCCAATTCTCAAATGCATATTCAGAGACATGTGTTGAACTCTTAATGGAAAAGGCCTAAAAAAAAAAAAAAAGAAAGGTAATGCAGCATCATGTGTTGAAATTTATTTTCTATCTGTAAAAGGAAAAAAAAAAACACATCTAGATTTTTCTTGAGCCCTCTTTTCTCTGAAGTTGCTAAATATTGCAGTGGAACTGAGATGATATTAATAAAAAGACATGAAGATTTTCTTTCCAAAAAGCAAAAGAATCATAAATGGAAGAGTGTTTCTTTTTATTTCATTTCAGAAAATAATAAGACTAGTTAATCTCTTAAAAGATGAGAAATCTGAATCAGAAGACCCTCCAACAACAGAAGTGCAAATATGTGTGTAACCACTAGATGGTACTTAAAGCACAGGGTTGGAATGAGTTGCTTTGCTGTGAGATGTGTAGTGAGGGTATCTGTGTCAGAGGCTTA
>VYZQ01063707.1:16661-29925 GCA_013400655.1 Mystacornis crossleyi
TGTTGATCAATCTGTAAGCAAAGATTAGTGTGATTTTTATTTAATTTAAAAAAAAAAAAAAAAAAAAAATGGCGCCTCTAGGTCTTTTCTAAAACTATCTAAAACGATTTGTCTCTGAGATATTCTGTGTCATTGAGCTCTAAACCCTTCAAATATTTGTTTGGTGTCTCTGATTATACAACAACAACAACAACAACAAAACCCAAACCAAATAAACAAAAAAAAACCCACAAAAACAAACCCAAACGTTCCTGTGATATCTTTATACAAATAACTGTGAATGACATTAAGGTTGGAAACGTGCATCTAAAAGTGTTATAAAGTGTTAAATGATCCAGACAGTTAGTAGGGAATGACTTTGTTGCCTGGGCCTAACTTTTCCTTAGGAAAGGTCGGTCTGTGTCTGCTGCTTCATATTTCTTTGCCTGTCTGTGGCAAACTTCATCACAGAAAACCAACAGCTTTGGGCCTGATCTAAAGCTCCTTGAGCACAGGACAAGTTCTCCTGGAGGACAAAGTCCATTCATTAGCTTCATGGCAGCCCCTGTGAGCAGGAACATTTTTCACAAAAACAAAGTTTCAGGAATAGCTCTAGCATTGATCTCGTCACTGAGATTTGCTCTTGCATAATAGCTTAGCACCAAAAGGTTTGGCTTTGGTAATGAGACCATGTGTGAAACTTTTGAATGTGAGTTTTACCCTGCGCTTCCTGATTTTGACCAGCTGTTTTCTGGGAATTACTTTTTTCTCGCATGAAGGTTGCTCGGAAGTAAACTTCTGGGCAGTTTTTATTTTGTTCCGTGGTGTTTTATAAAGATTTAGCCCAGCATCTTTAGAAGCCACACACTGGTTGTATCTGTTGGCCAGTGTGTTCTGTAGCATCAAGAGGGTCAAGGAGCTGCACCTGGCACAAATATGCTGAGAACATTTTCCTCGTTCTTGCAGTTGGTAAAATCTGGTTCTTTAGTTGCAACTTGCCTCCAAACCCCTGAAATTCCTTTCAAATATTTGTTTCAAAGCTACACTGCTCTGAGCTCAGCCGTGCAAGTATTTGCCATTTCTTTTTCTGAGAGAAAATCCTATCTGTTCCTGTCTGCCTGCTGCTCCATCTGTCTGCCTGATCTGCTGCTTCATAATCTGGAAGAGAATACCTTTTGGGTTGTTTCATATATATTTTGTAACCACTACAGAGCTTTGCTTGAAGGGGCCAAACTTATCCGTGATGGTGAAACTTTGCTGACTTCAGATAGTTGTACAAGGTGAATCAGATCTTCCCTTGGGACCGCTCCAGATACAAAATGTGTAGATGTATGTATGAACAGGCAGAGGTGGGGAGGGGAATCAGAAGTAAGGTTTTGCAGAGATTGTTCCAGGACAATAGTAAATCATACACTCACTGCTGCACTGCACAGAATGTGCTAAAGGAGAGCAAGAAAAATGAAGGAATATGCAATTCTGCCCACTTCAGCAGTTAGGCTTTTGTTAGAATACTCTTAAGCAATTACAAAGCTGCCAGGACTGTGTTTAATTAAATATGTAAGTATCAGTACAAAAATAAAACCCAAGCAACACTTACATCATCCCTACAAGGTGTTATTGTTCTGTTTACTTTTTACAGATGGATATTTTTTCAGGAATAAACTTGCCAAGTGTTGAGAGAGAGAGAAGGAACGAGAGAGAAGTATGTAGAGGGAAGTAGTAAAAAGAAATATGGATGTTACAGGAAAAATGGCAGTGCTTATATTTCAGAGAGGCAAACAAAGTACAGTGCGTGTGTGACAAGGAAGTATGACTTGAGTTCCCTACTTAAGGCTTCATTGAAATTGCCCAGTACTTGAGAGAAAACAGATGACAGAGTAATTAGAGATGGTGCATACAATTTATCAGTCATGGTCTTGAACTTCCTGTAGCTGATTGGAATGACCAGATGATTTTTTACGAGTAGACTATATATTTGGTGGGGATGAGGGAAAAGGAGGAACATAGCTGAGCACAAATAATAACTCTTCATTTGCCAAGAATCATAGAATGGTTTGGGTTGGGAGGGACCTCAGGGAGTATCTAGTCCCAATTCCCTGCTGCAAGCAGGGATGCTACCCACTAGATCAGGTTGCTGATTCAGTGAAACCTGAGTCTTTAACGCCCCAAAAAACTTGCCTGCAGATGTTCAGGTGAGGGGAGACACAGCCATCCAGCACCTATGGCTCTGCTGCTCTTTCTGGGACAGGCTTTGCACACCCAGGAAAGTATGGGGCTGCTTTTGCTCCCAGTGGAAGAGGGGTTCAGCTGTCTACAATTTCCTGAGTGCACTAAGGCTTTGCCTACAGACCAGGCAACTTCCAGAAGGGCTGTGTCCTCACAGGGTCTTACAGGCTGCTGACTTTTGCCTAGTGGAAAAGCTGGTACGAGATTTGATCCTAGGCTTCTTTTTCTTGGCATTAATGACATAAGTAAAAAATTTGCATATAATCTGTATTTTAAACTGCAGCTAGGGTAGGGTAGGAGAATTCTGGGTTTAAGTGGTACAACATACAGTTTATATCATCTTGATTAAATTGTGTCAGAAATACAGGTGCAGCCACCCTTTTTCTGAACACCAACATTTTCTGAAATGTTAGTGTGCGGGGTGAGGTGGCCAAGGCTTGCTTTCTTCCCTGCTACCAGAAGTGCAAAGTATTTTGACTCTACTAGGCAAAACGATTTTTAATTGCACTTAAATCCATCAGGTACTGTCTGAAAGTCATAACTGTCCCATTGTTGTGGGGGTTTTCTTTTGCCCAAGAAGGGGCATCAATTCTGCCCTAGTGCTTCCAGCCTTGGGAGGTGTACCTGCAGATGCCACGATTGTGTGATGACTCCTAGGCACAGCACTTAGGTTCAGTAAGAGAGGTGTTTTGATCTAAACGTTGGAGTCCTGGCTTGAGTGTTATTTCAAAGGAAGATGATCACCACAAACTCATACGGTCTTTATTTGAGATTCTCCCCTAATTTTGCGTGAGGTTCATTTGTCCTCATTGCCTGTGAGAGTGTGAACCAACAAAGAAAAGGGGTATTCTTGCACCAGAGGAAAATGTCCACGCTGTTACTTAGGCATGAGCCTTTCTCAGCCTCCACGAGGGGGAAATAAAGAGAGGTTAAGATGAAATAACAGTTGGGTTTGTCTTTCAGTCCCTGAAAGCAGTGGCTATAGTTTTCAGAGAGGCTAAAGGAATTAAGTATGTATTTCTTTTTCAGTTGAAAAGTCCAAATCTCTGACATAAGCCTAGATATGAAATGTTTTGCGTGCTGTATTTTAGCCTCAGAATCAATCATGTTTTGAGTTTATCCATGTTCCTTTATTACCTGACCAATCCCATAGCATTTATTATGCTAGTAGCAGAATCTTATGTTCATTTACAAAGAGAAAAAACTGGGGACATCCAGAAGCTCCCACACAGAAACACTTAGGAGGAAACAACTTGACATTGGGTGCACTTTCTGTATTTTCCTCAGACTGTCTCAGGTGGAGACTGCAGAATGAAAATGCTCCAGTGATAAGCACTTGTGAATGGTGGGGAGAGACACTATAATTTCAGGTGCAAATCCGATAGCTTACCCTGGGGATAGAGGGAGAGGATTAGTTCCCTTCACCACGCTCTTCTCATACCTCCACCCACCCCCCATCTTCAGGAACTATATCCGAACCCTCCATCTAAACCTAAAAGCTTTATCTGTCCCTTAGTGAAACATCTTTTATTTGCCAACTTGTTTTTCCCACAGACTCCCGCTCCCTTTTGTGTTTGCGCTAATGTTCGAATGTCTACACTGCGTAGCCGATGATTATTTGTGAGACAGAGTGAGTTAATGCAGATTTGCAAGCTGTTCCCATTTGTTAAATGTCAGAAAAACACATGCAAGTCACTGGCTTTAGCACTTAGCTGCCAGCTGGCTCTTCTGAAAGGAGGGGACAAATGACAGTCTATCAAACAGCATGCTTTCAAAGAAAGAGGAGACCTGTTCCAGAACTGCAGCTTCAGAGGCTCTTTTAACAGCATAAGCAAAACTGGGAGCCAACCTCATTTTTTCCCCCTGGCTGTAATGAACACATAGCTTAGCGACAGCATTCCCCCACCCTCTGTAAAAATGAACTGAATTACAAAGCTTATGAGGAAGAAAAGTGTCATTTTTCCTCTCTCTCTCTTTTACTTCAAATTTTATTTATTTTTATTTATTTCTTTCTCTTTTGGCTCAAAAGTAAGACTAAAAGTGCCAAAAGGGAAAGGAGTGGGGTTCTGAGATCAGTCACAAATCTCAGAAGATTGCAGGAAACTGTGCCAAATGGAAGTGTTTATCCATGGGTAAGTGCCCAGTGTAGATTAACATATTTTAATTATGGTCTCCGGGTTTGCTGCGCTCCCTGAAGAATACATGGTTTAGGCCTCACTGGTGAGCCAGAGTTGTCGGGAGGGAGGGAATATTTTTGGTCGTGCATGCTGATGGGGTGCTGTGTCCTCGCTGTGCCCGGAGTGCCGAGGCATGGCTTTCTCCCAGAGCAGATGCCGCAGGATGGCGGTTTCTTTGTGCCACCCGACATGCTCCGACCCTGACCCGGAGGCCAGCGCTCCTCCACTGCGGCTGCTGGCACGGAGGCCGGGGCGCAGCTCTGCTTCTCGGAGTGATGTCCGCCGGGACCTCCGACATCACCCGCTCATTAGGATGTCTCTGAACAGCTGTCATGTGGTGCTGACTTTTTGTCACGGTTGACAGTGGTGAGATTAAAGCAGGTAGCCAGCGGCTGAAAAACTCTCTGTTGTGTTACGAAGCCCTGAGTCATCTAACCCCCTGTTATAAATATTAGGTGTCAGATTTGGATTCACAGAGTCACTCGTAGCCTTGGGTAGATCCCATTGCACAAATGGTCCAATTTATTACAGCAGGACTATTTGTATACAAGATTGCCATCATTGTCAAGATGTCAAAATCTGGCCTGGTATGTTTAATGCTTCATAATTAACAAGCTGCATCATGCTAGTGAACATCTTCCAATTATAAAATAAGATTTTGAAATGAGTGGTCAGTTCCCAGAGTTTTCTATGGTTTAAACTCAGTGCCAGTTAGGAAAGGGCCGTGGGAGAAAAGAGTGTGTTACCAGGTGAGGTCCATCTTTACTTCCCTGTTCTTATTTTAACCTGAACATCCATTTTCCTTTTTATAGGAGAGAGACAGATCCATGAAGAAGGTAATTCATGCTGCATAGCTTGCAGAAGGAGTCCCTTCTGCTTACCTCTGTCACTGAAAGGAGTCCGGGTTCAGTGCTACCTGATGGAATGGGAAAAACTAGGTGAGATGAAACCTTTTCCAATTGCAAACAGAGCCTGCAAAGTCCATTGCTCTGTTGCTCATAAATTCTTTTCAGAAACACTCTCAAACAAGGAATTTGGTGTCAAAGATGCTCTCAAATTGTCGTCTAAACCACATGACCTTTGAGTTTTTTTTAATCCATGGGAATAATAAATCTCTTGGTCTCTATGCTTTTACCTTGAAAACACCCTGGGCACCCCTAAATTTGAACAGTGGGTTGGCTAACTCCTGCCTAAATCCCAGTGAGATCCAGGAATTAGGCAAAGTTAAGCCTCTGAATCTGATAGGTATAACTGAAACCTTCCCTGATGTCTTCAAGTTCAGTACAAGGCCTTACTTTACTTAAGGCCCCTTTCATAGATAAAAAATGTCTAGCTATTTAAACGAAAAAGTGAGATATCCCAGGTTCCAGGCTGTCCTCATTCAGATGAATATGAAATAAGAGACTTCAATTGCTCTAAACTTCTCATTATAGTCTCAAACTCTAGGCTTTGAGACTGTCTGGGGAAAAGGGCTATAAAAGTTATTGTTCTGCAGCTGGAGGAATCTAACCCCATTTTGAATTTTGAATGCTCAGGGTCTTCAGAGCTATGTCCATAGAGATATTCAGAGATATTTAGGCACCCAACTGCTCTTTGTCTCAGTGCCTTCATCAAGAGAGATCACAGTCTGCTTGGATGTAAAGCCTAACAGAAAATGAAAGCACCAAGCAATATCAGCCTGTGGAGAGAGTGAGAAGACAGTTGTTAATCTGAAAATTTCCTCCACATTAGATTCTTATTATCTTTCCTTTTGCACCATAAACTGTTCTCTGCAATTGTGCTTGGGATCATTCAACTGAAAAGAAAAGCTCCCCTGTCCATCTGCCTGGCAGGACTGTCCAAAGGTACCTCCTTTTCTCCTTCCTTTCCTCAGATCTGGCTGGCAATGCTTATCAAACAGAGCATTACGATACAGTAGCCTCTCCAAACCTCCAAAATCTGACTATGGATACTGAGATCCCTGAATTTGTTGCATATGGCACACCTGCATTTTTAGTGGCTTTAAAATATTGCTAGAGAAAGACCAAATTCGGCAACCTGGAAGGGCTGAGACTGCTACAGATCCACACCAGAGGTTCCATGAGTCCGGAGACAGAGCATGTATTCCCTGCAGGCACGCAGGCACACAGGCACACAGACATACATGTATTTATACAGAGACACATCCGAGTCATACACCTCAAAGAAACTCTGCACATCCACACTCAGCACCCACAGCCTGTCATGTCCCCTCTCTGGCTGTTCAGGGTGAAAAATGTAGATCCACCAGTAGCTGGGCTCAGGCCCTCAGTCTGAGCAGTAGCTACCTATGAATCCCAATCTCCCTCATGTTGCTGGCACCTGGTCCTAGGAGGACCTGAGGCTGCAGTCCCGCTCCAGGGTGGTACAGACACCTTGCACACACCATCCCAAACACAAGAGAACTAGCCAGTCCTGTTTACACACAGCTGACTGGTTTATCCCCTTTTCCTTCACTTTCCACATATTTGACTTTCCCAAACCACTTTGATCCTCCCTTGCCCATCTTTTTAGTTTTCTTACTTCTTTCAAATATCCCCTAGGTTTCATCCTATCCCAAAACACTCATAATGTGCCCCTGGGTACGGACGTCTCTCTGTCCCTGAGGTGCTCCAGAAAGCAACTCCTATTACTCACTCGTGTGGGGTGATGCTCCTTATGGGCCCCCCTGGGAGGAGGCATAACAGGGGCTCATTTCTTCCCTGAAGTTATTTGGGTGCCCCTTCCTCACCATTATTATGCTCTGGGCTTCTCTGTGTGTGTGTGTGTGTGTGGAGATGAACCTTTTATTTCCCAGCCTGACAAATACCTGCTTTCTAACAGAATTTTCTTGTTGCCTGGATAGATCCTTCTTTGTCTCTGAGGCATATAAGCTCTGTCATACTTGTTACATGAAAAGCATTGGGGTGAGTAAGCCCTTTCCCTTCATTTCCTTGAAAAATATCAGGCTCAGACCTAAGCAGTAAATGCTGGTAACAGGAGCATGTGGTTCATGTAAGCAAGTGGCAGGACAAGACCAGTCTACTAAGTAGAGTAGGATGTGTCTGGGGAGACTGTGGGGATCTGGTCGTCAGCTCATGGACTTCTAACCATGTGAAAGTCAGCATCCCCACTGGGAAAAAAGGGTTATTAGTGCTAGATTTTTCTTGGAGCATCACTGTCAGTAAGTAATGGCTGCAAAATACTTCAACAGTTAGGAGTGTCAGATATGCACAGACACTTCATTTTTAAGTGCATATAAGACACAGATTTTCAAGGATGCTTAGATTAAAGATCTTCCTCATGTTCAGGTGAAACTTCCTGTGCATTAGTTTGTGCCCATTTTCCCTTGTCCTACTGCTGAGCACCACTGATCAGAGCCTGGTCCATCCTCTGACACCTCCCTCCAGACACTGAAAGACACTGATGAGGTCCCCTCTCAGTCATCTCTCATAAACTGGAAATTTAGACCTGGTAAGAGACACAATAAATACGGCAGAGAACAGGCAAAGCTGAAAGCAATGTTCTTATTTACCATTCATCCTGAACCCTGTTTTGTCAGCATGGCAGATATACTTTGAGACAGGATGGTGGGAAAGTACATATTATGATTGAAAACATTATTTTCTCATTTTACTTCTTCCTGTGCTAGTTGAGGGAGGTTATCCTGGGCATTTGTGTTCGATACAGCCTGGAGTGCTGTACACTGAGCCAGCTCTGAATGAGGAGGCTGCAGGACCTCAGTTTACCAGCACCAAGCTGGGATGACCAGTCTGCTTGAGCAGCCAGAACTAGCCTCTCCTCAGGTGGTGATGCTGCAGTGCAGACACTCAGCTATTTTGGAGCCAATTTAAATCTATATCTCACTGTGATGTTTTATGCAGAGCACGCTTATGCTTAGGCCCTGATACACAGCCAACAGAAATGGATAGGATGCTTTTGACTGTGCTTCGGCAAACTCCAGCTAAATCCCTGAATTCTCCCCACCTCACTTCTCTTCCTTGAAACAGGGATAACCACCTTTTCTTAACACAGTGCCCATCTTGCTCAACACAACAGGTCCTTAATCATTCAGGGAGAAAGAGAAGAGAAGAGAGGGGAAGGAAGGGCAGATGGTATCATCCTAATGCAAATAATAAATAATCAGATTAATCCCTGCATCATGACAAGAGTTTCATTAGGTACAGAACTAGGGAAAAACACTGCTGTGTTCCCCAGGAGCAAGTCAGAGGGGAACGTGATAAAAAGTGCTCCCAAGCTTGCTTTTTTTTCATTTTTTTTTTCCATTTCTCTTCTATTTTTTTTCCTCATTTGTTTTATACTGGAAGTAGAGCAGTGTGGCAGAGCAAAGACAGAAAATTACAGTGCTTGAAGTCAACTTCTGTGTTTAAGAGATTTTTCTCAGCGTCTCGTGAGCAGACCAAAATGTGACCAAATGCTCACATTGTAGGGGTCTTGTTTTTGTGATCTGCATCCATATGTCACTTCATCAGAGAGGCATGATCATGGACTAAAGCAGGCAGACCTGAAATGTCAGTGCTCAGGTAGGAGGAAAGTCCTCTTTTCCCTGACTTTTTTAACTGAAATGCTGAGCTCTTTGCGCTGCTGTTGCTGCTTCTTGGTTGCACTGTTCCTATTTGTGCAGTGTCCTCATGCCTGTCACTGCCTGGACCTCATTCAATAAACACATTAGCCACATCTGAGAGTACAAATATTTCTTCAGAGGCTTAAATGTCTATTTGAACATGTGATTGCAGTAACTGCACGTGCAGTCAGAGCCAGTCCAGTACACACCATCAGTACTGACATGTCCAAATTTGGGAAGATCGTAGGAGGAACTACACCGGTGTCAGATGACAGGGAACACAGGAACAGACAGGCTGCATCCATGGGTCTGCCAGAGGTGGTCCTGTAAGTCACATGAGAGATGGAGTGGGATTGCCAGTGACTGGAAACCCTCCGTGTGGAGCATGCACATCACGTCCAGCATTGGCTGTGCCGCTCCTGAGCATTGCTTTCCATCTGCTTGCTCCTGACCACAGGCTGGGCGTGCCACCTCTTGCCCTGTTGATGTAGCAGTGGCACATGCAGCAAAAGGCCCATGGTGGCATTTGTTGCCACACTGCAACACAAAAAGTCAGTGTGGAGATTTCCTCTTGACAGACACGATATGAGAGGAAACTCATCCGCGCTTTTCCCGACAACATTCCCTTCTTTTGCAATTCTGAAGCAGGGGATTTCTTCCAGTGCAACAGCAGCTAGTCAATACACACTTTCACAAACAGCACGAACTGAGCAAAGTGAGCATTTAATATCTGAAGAATGATTTATAATGTGCTTTACAGAAAAGTTTTCAACAAGTCTGAATTCCCTATTAAAAGCTGCTTGCTTCATTACAGAGTTACCAAAATAGGCAAAGAAAATATTCCTTGCTTATCCCAAGACTCCTTAACTCCTGACAATTTTAATAAATCAAGGAACATTTGTAAGCACTAAATGTTAAATGTGTATTCACAGTTAATTTTTAATCAACTAACAATGGTGATGTGTTAATTGAATGCCATTAAGAAACCATAACTTGATGCATTAGCTATTTTCCTATGCAGAGGAACTTTTCCCAAGGCTTTCAGTTGTTTCCCAGGCTGCTTTAAAAAGAAACAAAAAGTGTTTTAAATGTGTTTAGACCTGGAGTGTTCAAACCCTAAAACTGCACCAAGTTCAAAGGGTTAACTGAAGTTTGTAGTTCTATGAACCTGAGCTGAATTTTAAACAAGCCTGGGCTAAGTTTCAAGTTATCTTGTGCCTGAAGGTATGACTTGCAACCTACAAAGTGATCATGTAGGCTCAACGTGTAGACTTCTGACTTCAATATGAATTGCATAATTTTTGGGATGTCAAACAAAAGATCAAACACAGAAGAGTGACATCCACCCATCTCTGAGACTTGTGAAACTTGCTGGTTTTCCATCCAGCTTATCAGCTGGCTCCTCGTTGCTGTGAAGTCAGTAGAGCTGTGGCGCTTTTATTCCAAATGAGAATTTGCACTAATGCCTTGATCACACATCTCCTGGATGTAGTGCAACTATCTGAAGAAGATACTGCTCTCTGTCTTGCCCCGTCTAATGCCTTCTGCTCCTGCTGGCCTGTGGGATGGACTGTTTGTGTTTTCTGCTTCACTCTTTTTTTTTTTTTTTTTTTTTTTTGGTGAAAGCAAACTAGGTTTGTTTGACTAGTCTAATTAGGAACTCTTTGCTAACCTGGCTGGATCTGAATGTCAATAGGCACTGTTCATATAAGCAGCTGAGAGAAGTCTCATGGGACAACTTTGGGCAGAGCAAATGGGAATGGGCTGAACCTACTCCTTTGGCCAGCTGTGGTACAGATAAAAAAGAAGGTGGTCATGTCCCCAGATTCCGTATATAGTCCTTGCATGGATATTTTACATATTTCTGAAATAAGTCTGATCAGAAATGCAGGGAGGAAAGGAGGAGGAGAACTGTGAGACAAAAACAGCTAAGTTATAAATATCTCTATTTTTAGATACTCAGATGAAATTTGCTATGGGGGTTTTTAGTGATGGTAATCAGGAGAAGAATGAAGAGCATCAGTAAAGATGATTGAAACTTTCCAACGAAAATAATCTACTGCAGTTGGCTCATTTTCTTTCTGATGTTGTGCTCAATGAAATGAATTTAAACTGTTTATTTTACAATTAACATGCAATGTGCATTTCTGAAGTAATTTATGAGAAACAATTTTCTTTTTATGTGGGGCTGCAGCAGACAGAAAGCAGAGCTTCAGTTCACAACGTCAAGGTGAAGCTCCAGGGAGGGAGAAGGTGCTTTCTCGTATATGAAAATTGCCACTTGCCATAAAAGTTGTGTGCCCTTTCATGTGTCTTTGCCACAATAACCTCAGGATGCCAGGAGGGGAAGCTGGAGGAAGAGGATGAGGGATGTCAGGCTCAGGGGCACCTGCTACTTGCCGTATTGCAGAGAGCATTGTCTGGTCCATGAAAGTCAGAGTACAATCAAGGCAGACATTTGCTATTAGGTTAGAAACAGGTTGAAGCAGAAATGTGGGAAACAGTCTGTCTCATGAGAGGCCAGAGCCGTACATTGCTGAGTTCCTGAGACATTTGTGTCCTGTATAACCAGGTCTCTTCTGTGGTGCCCCAGCTGCCGCATGCAGTGTGTGTCACTGGACAAGACAGAGGTAACACTATCCTTTCTCACAGTCTCACCTGTAAAAACCCTTTCTGCATGCTGCATTAATAACCATTATCCATCCCCATTCTCCAATGTGTTGTCAGCAGCATGGATGAGCTGATGATTTGGGCATTATCCTGAGATTTCAGAGTGTATGATTTGGTTCCTTGCTCTGTTATATATTTCCTCTGTGACCATGTGTAAGTTGCCTCCTAAGGGAAATATGCTGGGTTGTAAAAGGATCTTGAATCTTGAAGATAAAGTCTTAACAAGAGTCAGTGGCTGGTAGCCAGGGAAATTCAAATGGGGAAAAAGGTGCACATTTATAGTGGAGAAGGGAATTAACTCTCAGAACAAACTACAGAGATGAGGGAAGTTCTCTTGCTTTTGATGTCTTCAGTCCAACACTGAAAAGTAAATGTAGCCAAGTACAGATTAAGTTTAAGCAAAAGCATTTGACTGGGTTTAGTGCAGTTATAATTGTATGGCAATAAATAGCTGGTGCTATCCAAGTGGTTAGACTAGGTGCTCTAATGCTCTTTTTCGACGCTTTACATTTCCTGAGCCCATAGCACAGAAGAATTTTTGAAGGACTATGTCCTGTTCTCAACATTTAAATGAAGCAAATTTGCCCCGTAGGAAATATCTAGCATGGAATCCATCTCACCTCACCTAAGCTGACTGAAAGTAAGCCACCCAGAAATTAGTCATCAAGGTTTGTGCTAAAGTTGATGTCAAGTGCTGGCACATGCCATGAGTGTTTCGGCTGCCAATAGTGCACCCATACCAGATGGGCCCTCTGGTCATGCTGTCTCCATCAACTAGAAAAGAGCCTAGATTAACTTGGGCCTGATGATGATCTTTTAAGTGAATGAAGTTGGATGAGATGAATTCCAGCATGTACACGCCTAGCTCAGATCTTTAGCAGCTGTACTGTTGCCTTCACTCTTCTTGTCTCATGACACCTCTCCTTCTATTTATCACTGTTGCAAGACATTCCTACATTTCATACCCACCCCAAAACGACTTTCACTTTACCAAAATCAAGACCGACCCTGGGGATTAATTGCCTCATGAAGATGTTTGCCTCTTTCTATTTTCTGTGATGAAGCTCCGGTGTCTAGCTCAGGCTTAAATCATTTTCTGTCCTAAATGATAGGTTCAGTCTTGTAAGAGATTGAAAAAAACCCACTATGTTTCATTCAAGCTGTGCTTGCATTTTAAGAGATGGTTTTTCAAGGAAATCTGAGATTCACCCAGATAAGAACATGCTTATATTGCAAAGAGGAGTGAGAGGAGCACCTCATTCGACTTCAGCTGTCAGAAAGTTGTAACATTATCATGTGAGGCCAGTCATGTTGGGCTGACATCTCTAGAATTGATGTCATTAGTTCCGGATGCCTGTCCCAATATGTGGTCAACCTCTGAACAAACAAAGCTTAATTCACTGTCTTCAAGCACCTTTCTACTGACCTGCCCCAAATAAGGGGAAACATTGTTTTATTTAGCTGATCAAGGAATTTGGAACTAGGGACCAAATTTGACTTCAGGTTTTTAAGTCAGCATGCTAAGTAAGAAGTAATCCTACACTGGCTGCTTAGGCAGAAATGAAATAGGCACCTCCAGAGGGTGATTCAACCCAAAAAAGATCAGAGTCACCTTCTCAACGAACATCTT
>VYZQ01063707.1:33707-45314 GCA_013400655.1 Mystacornis crossleyi
TTATTTGAATTTTTCTTTCCAAAACAGATTAATATTTGCTTGTTTGAGGTTTTTGTTGTGAAATTTTTTTTTTAATGTTAATCTGTAATTTTATTTCCCTAATTTTATCTCTGCTTTCATTATGGAAAAGTGGGATTATAAGAGGTTGAAAAGAGAAAGAAAGGGATATAAAGGAAGAATGGTGAAGGAAGGAAATGTCAATTTAAAAAAGGGAAAATTTTCAGAAGGAACAGATCATTAGGGGGTGAAAGAGTTTTCACAGAATCACAAAATGGTTTGGGTTGGAATGGATGTTAAAGCTCATCTCGTTCCACCCCCTGCAATGGGGAGGGACACAATCCAATATCCCCACTTGCTCCAAAGCCCCATCCAACCTGGCCTTGGACACTTCCAGGGATGGGGCAGCCACAGCTTCTCTGTGCCACGGCCTCATCACCCGCACAGCCAGGAATTTCTTTCAATCTAAACCTACTTTCTCTCACTCCTCAATTTTGAAAATGAGGTAGTTTTGTTAAAAGTATCTCTTTTTTTGAAGATTTTTGTTTTACTTTGCTTTCTTTTGGTGTTGATTTCAGTGTTGATTTCAGCTATATTTAAAAACCTTCCTCTTGTGCTACCTGCTGATGCAGTCCTGCTGCCCTGCTGAAGCCAACTGGTCTTGGATAGACACTGACTGGTCTTGCTCATCGTATCTTATCTGCTGTGTTTTTGGTGGAGCTGGTCCTTGCATAGCCTAGAGACTTGCAGGCAGCTCTTTGCTGCAGGAGGATTTACATTGCAGCATTCTGTACTGAACAATAACAAAAACAGTGATAATTGTTGACAAACCAGTAGTGCTTTTAAGAGATAGGCTGAGATACCTAACTCTGGAGAACTTTTGTGCCTGGGTTTAGCAACTACTTCTTGTGGGTTTGGAAAGACCGATAGCCCCCAGTTTTGGGGCTTGCTGCTTCATGCACCATCTTCAAGCAGGATCAATCCTTGTGTGTCAGCATTTCTGCAACCTGACAGTAATCAATGTACACTTTAATTGGATCAGATAGTCTCTTTTTTTTTTTTTTTCCTTCCCCTCAGTTTATGAGTGACAATTTCTCTGTCTATGAGATTGAGTTTTACATTCACCTGCTTGGGAAGCGTGATATCTGCTCCCCAGCACGTCATACAGCATCAGGACCATCTACTGTCTTGCATGAGGTTATTATGACAGGTTCCTGTGTTTTTGTGGCCTAGCTCCATGAGGCATGTCACATTTGATAAATGTCTGACAAACGTGAGTTGCTATTTGTAGATTTGATTTAGATGAGAAGGAAGTTTTGCTTGGAGAGCTGTTCCCCCTGGATGTGATCTGATTCCAAGCCTTTCAGTTCGGGACAGTCAGTCTGCAGCCCTGACTGAATGATGGGTCGATATCCAATAACTCATGATCAAAAGCTGAAGTCTTCTTAATCAGCAGAGCTTGGGTTCCCTTCAGGGGATGAGAACACTGTGCAACTAGTCTGACAGAGATGCTATTTCCAATTTCTTTAATCTGAGGACATTACAGGTGAAGTTAACTTGGCATGAAACATTTCTTACATTAATTACCACAGCAAGATAAAAAATAATAGAATATACATTTTGGTACTCAGTCAGTTAAGACCAAACCTGATTCATTTTAGGTCAAAGCTCTGCAGTTAGGGCTGGTTTTCTTTAGGATGTGTGGTTCCCTCTTAATTGAGCTATACTATCTGCAAGTTAACTTTTTTCCTCCAACTATGAGCAGGAATCTTAATAATGACAAATGGATCTAATCCATCGCTTTTCATCATGGTATCGAGGTACAGAGCATGAAAATTTATGACAGTCAAAAGATTTTGCCATAAAAAACCCTGCTGTCTCCTGCCTAGTTGAGCCAGCATTGGAGATTTCTGTCTTCCCTGTTGGTATGAGTCAGGTGTCAGACTTGGCTTCAGCTTTTCTTTGGGGACAGCATCTGTCAAAAGTGCATGACACACAGAGTGTCTTCACATTTGGCCAAGATCTTCCTGAGCAGTTCAGACCTTGTGAATATTAAATTGCAAGTTTGCCTTCTCTTTTCATGGTTTATTTATTTTACAGAAGGCATCTTCTCTTGTTTAATGATCAAGTGATTTTTCAGGCATATCATTTGCAGTATTCAGCATTATTTATAGAAATTTGTCATTTCTCTGATACTGCTTTGTTAAGTTTGTCTTGGAGAATTAGCCCATGTGTCTGCCAGTTGAGGAGAGGAGAAAAGGATTTGGCAGAACTTTTGTCCTTCTTGAGTCCTGAGCCCTAAAAGGAGACACAGCACCATGTAGACATTACATGTGGCAACAGGGTGACAAGACAAAAAGCCTTGAGGGTCTGAAAGTGAAAGACAGGAAGCACTGGCTGGAGCTAAACATGATGTGGGGAAATATTTAATGACCACTGTTTCTGCAAAGTCTGAGAGAAGTGCCGAATCTTATCCTTAGTTAGCCAAACATTGAACCTGCAGTTTAAATGTCCCTGTTGACCAAAGCCATTGCCTCTCTTAACAGATGGAAAGGGACTCTGCTAATAGTCAAATTTTTGATCACCAATTTTCCAGGGTACGTTTGGGATAAAGGCAGTTCTCCCGTGAGAAGGAGAGCTCATTTTGTTTGTACCTGTAAACAGACCATGGTCTGACACTGTTGAACAGCTCATGCCAAAAGCCATCTAGCTTTGCACCTTGTCCTTTACATTTCTTCCTGTTTTTAACTGTTACTCATTTTTACAGCACCTCAGGTGTGTAAGGTTTTCCGAGCTATCATAAAAGCCAAGCGGTCCCAGTCCATTAGTGACGCGTAAAAGCTGTTTGCAGTTTTATGTCTGCTAGTTTAATCGACTTTTCTGCAGACTACCACATGGTGTTCCTTCCATTATATCACACTGAGGTATAGCAAGAGAGCATTCAGCGTCAATAGGATCAAAGCACAATGAGCAAGAACCATTTGAAAACTGAAGAGCTGCTGTATGAAAAGCATTTCCCTTTTAAGCTGGTTTTAAGGGGCTTAAGACCCTTTCCTGCCTCTTGTTGTTAAAGGTGGGTCCAAGTGGGACAGTCTCATAAAAATCAGAAAAGCTCCCATAGAACAACATGTCTCATATTAGAAAGGAACCTATGGCTTGGTTGATAGCAAAAAAGTGGTACTGGGTTACTAAAAGAGGTGTGATATCTAAAGCCAACAGTTGAAAATTGGGCCACTGATGTCATTGTCTTGAATCAGAGCGGCTCTCTGGCTGAGAAAAGAGGAGACAACAAGAAGCTTTTAAGTGGGGAGAGGGGGATGACATAGCCTAATGACTGCAGCACAAGACTGTAGGTCCTTCAGTTGTCTGTTGCTTAGAGAAAGCTGAAGGAAATCTTTCCAATAACAAGCATTAATTCCTCAAACTTGGAGACGCTGATGTGCCTGAGAAGTCACAGAGTTCATATATGGATTTCTAGTGGTATATGGTCCCCTTATAGTTAGAAGGATCTAAATCTACCTGCTAAATAAGGGTAAAACCACCCTATTCTATAAAGAACTTCAAGGAAATATTTTAACAATCAGAAAGACAGGCTTCAAATCATTTTAGATACTCCTCTGCAAACATCAGCTCAATTCTTAGCAGCAGCTGAAATGGTTAACAGCATGTTAGCAACGAAAAGGAAGGGAAATGGTCACGGAATGGAAAAATCCTGTGCTTGCAGGATAATAGATCTCCCTGATATGGGCAGGAGAGGAAATTGTAGGCTACAAGTATAAAATGCGGCATGCTGTTATGCTGTTTTGCTTAATGCACTTAACGGTGAGTACACTCTACCATTCTTGTTCAGTAGCACGGTCTTGGGAGTAAAGATTTGCCTGATCAAATCCAGTTCACTGACAGCTTTGGACATAAAGACTGCCTACCAATATCAGCAAAGTAATAATAATAAAAACAAAACAAAACAAAACAAAACAAAACAAAACAAAAACAAAAACAAAACAAAACAAAAAAATAAAAAAACCCAAGAGAGGAATCATTTGGGTCAAGCCTTGCATAACTGAATTAGCAGAATGGGAGTCAGCTGTGGAAAATGTAAGATGAATATTTTGCATTTCAGCGCCGCTAAAACAGCAGATTAGGCATTCAAAAGAGAACTATCAAGAAATGTGCTTTGATATAGAGATGATGAAGATTTTTCCTATCATGTAGGTAGATGGTAGGAACTCTGAGTCTGGTTCTCAATCTGTTATGACAGTTTGCATCACTGTTGCTCCATTTACTCCAGATTTACGCGTCAGTTAGCCTAGACAAGCATGAGGATTCCCAAAGTCCTATCTGTGTTACTAAATGTTCTCAGCATTTCAGCATTCACCCATGTGTGTCTGGTGCATATCCTATGGTTCTGTAGGCTGAGATGCTTTAGTGTTATTTCCCATTCAGTCGTTTCATTATTTATCTGTCCCTGGAGGAGGATTTGTGGAAATGGCATTGGAGAACTGTCAGTGCTTATATGTTCTTGTTTGCATCCTCTTGGCCAAGTGAGTTCCAGATCAAGCAAAGCACCTGCTCAAACTTGAATTCATATTCCAGGTAGGCATATTTACAACAAGCAAAGACTACACACTTCTGAGTTCTATACGTACTTGGAGGGTGGAAAGGAGAGAATTTTTGTTTAAGAGCATGGTGCAAAACTATGATTTAGCCTTCCTCAGAAAATCATTAGATGACACGTGTGTTTCCTGTGAGCATCACTGCAGAAAGGGTAAAGCAAATGGGTTTTCCTTCTCATGATTTGTTTTGTTTTGCATTTCATTCTGGCTTCTGAGAGTCCAGATGAAACCTCAAGAATTTTAAAACTATATAATTAGTCTGGAAAACAGGGAGGAGAGTCTCATGTGGTGATAGGTACTGAAATAGAAAGGCTAAATTAATGAGTCCTGTTCACCTTGTGGGAAGAGCACTTAGTAGAAGATGAGAGCTTTGTGGTCCATGTTTCATTCTCCCCCTGACCTCTCCTATAACTTTGGCCTGGTGCCTCTGTGGACACTTCCTGACTCATCTTTCGTCTGACTTGCCTGTTCAGCGCTTCAGGGATGCTCTGACTCATGGCATGCTCAGCTCTTACCACAGTGGCTGTGCTGGAGTTTGGGGAACTGATGTCTCACGTCCCTCAACCCCAAACTCCCTAAATATCCTCACCACATCTCTCAAACTAAAATCTGATGAAAAAAATAAAGTAAAAGACATTTTGCGTAAGCTGCAATTTTGGCATTTTTCATGAAATGTACTTGGTAACAAGGGTGAACAAAGACTGACCTTCATAATGGTTATGAAGCAAAGCAAAAATTGGAAATTTCCTCCTGGGTACTGTCTGAAAATAAATGTTTCTAAATTGTTCAGGTATCTAAGAAATGTCTTATTAGTTTATGTATTTCTGGGTGAATATATAACATCTATGATCTCCTAAGAATCTAGATGTAGGATTAAAAATAGAAAAGGCAGCAAAGTTGAAAGATAAGCAATACAGCAATATAGCAAGGCCTCCCTGTGTCAGTGGCTTTGTCAGAATGGAGCTGAGTGATTTTCAAATGGAGACCACCAGACTCTGGAGACAGCCACAGAGACGTTTCAGAGAAGACTTTATCTGGAAAATAAGCTAACTATTGGTGGAAAACACCTCTTCCACATGTGGAGGTGATGCCTGGTGATCTGGGGGCAGAAGATACAGATTATTTTGATTCTGTTTCTGTGCTGATGACCCCAAGTAAGCAGTTGAGCCTCTCTTGGCCTGTTTGTCCAGAAAACTTTGTAAAAAATACTGTTAATAAAGCAAAAACAGGGGTCAAAATATCACACAGACTATAAATACACAGGGAAAGACTGAGACAGCCAGCTCTGGCATCTCAGTATCAGAAAAAATGGATGCCTGACAGCAACAGTGTAAAACAAGGTGGTATTCAGCTTTACATTCAGACTGCAGTACCCATTTTTGGGTGGGTTGAATAGTGCTCCATATGCTGCTGACTGAATCACTGCTGAATATAACGAAAGCTCAGGCTGCCAAGCTCAGCTCTAGGCATTTCCAGATAGAAAAGAGTGAAAGCCTGAATCGATCCCAAGTCACAGTCTCTCTTCAGTGACTATAGGGAGGTTAGCTCTGGTCTGTGATCCAGAACTTAGCTAAATGGCGATCATCAAGAGCTATCTAGGAGGAAAAGAGATGCAGCATCCTGCCAGCCCTGGCTTTGCCGCTCAGCCCTCTTCACTCAGGATGCCCGCCTTGGCAGGGAGTTGAGGGTGACTCCCCACTTCGAATTTGTGGCAAGCTCTCCTAAGAGACAATCATGCTTTGTTCCAGGCAATGGGAGACCCCAAACTCCATCAGTTTGATCCCTGGCTTGAGAGAAGGTGGTGATGTGCACTTTTGATTTCTGTAGTACAACCTGTCCTCCCAGTGAATTAACTTAATGTCAATACTAACAACAGTCAGTTGGTTGGTGTTAGGAGCCTGATCTATCCAGCATTGTTGTCAGTATGTTATATATCATGTAATCTGTCTTGGCTCAGAACAATCAATATATTGCTCCTGAATTTGCTTAAAACTGATAGAGTTGAACCAGTCATAGAAAGAGTGGAAAACATTTGTAAAACTTACCCTTAAGGTGCACAAACATTAGGATACCCTCCCCACTCTTCGTCTTCATGGAAAGCAGCGAAGATAATGGCTAGATTCCTGTCTCACAGGTGTTTAATGAGGTTAATGGTTCCTTTATAACAGTTTGAGATCCTTGAATGGAAAACGTTACTGCAGACCTAGGCATTGCATTATTATTCTTCCTTATCCTTTTTGAAAGGGGAACATACCCTTCAGAGTGCTCTGTTTTGCAACTGCATTGTTATGGTTGTTGGTGTATAAAATTGGTGCTTGGTGTGTATAATTTATAGCCTCTAAAAATGATAAATAGCCTGAGAAAGAGGAGGGATCTCTGTGTTCAAGTACTAGGAGTTTCAAGATGAAAGGATATTTTTGGGAAATGGTTTATAACTCCCCACAAACTATAATTTTACCTGCTTCTTAGCAGTGCTGTTTCTATTTGCACTGATGGAATTTTTGGATGTATCCTAGCTCTGATCTTGCTGGTGGACTCTGTTCAGGCTTGCTGTAGTCAGTAGGAATGGAGAATCTTGAATGTCTTCCAGAAAAAAACTTAAAGACTCTATGGGTTCAGATGCCATAGGCATTAATGGTATCACCAAGATCCTTTTTATACAGATAAACTAGAAATTAATATATTTAGCCTGAAAAAGGTGATAAAATTTGTGTATGTTAGAGCAATATGTCTGTGGAGCTTGCCTCCTGTTAGAGGCAACTGGACTCAACAAGGTTTGAAGCAGTGTTCAGTACATTTATATGTGTGACTAAATTATAAACTTTCCTGAGAAAAACCCCAGGGAACTGAACTTCATCCTTTTTAGGCTAGATTCCTGATCTGATTCATCTGCATTTGTTACTGGCCCTTTCATTTACATTTAACAGGCTGACTGTGTTATGTTGTACTCATTAAAAACTAGAACTGCCCAAGTAATTATTAACAAATTAATATACGTGGTGGTTGGTTGAGGAACAGTGTCAAAAATATATATTAAGTCATGAATTAGATTAGCTTTACTATGTATTCTGGGAGGTATTCCAGATTAAGGACAAAGGAAGGTAAGGCAGGGCAAGACAGAATAAAGCAAAGATTTAACTAGAGACTGTCATCAGTAACAAGTAAACATGCTATGGGTTTTGTTTCTTTTATTTTGGAAACGCCTTCAGATTCCTATGCACTTTCACTGCTATTACTGTAACTAAAACATTATCTTAAAATTTTAGATTTCATTGATATTGATCTCATAAAATGCTGAGCATGTCTGTGACGTTAATGGAAGCTGAGACTATTCAGCAGCTCACAAGTTCAGGCCCAAAATGGTTGCATTTGGTTATATAAAATGCATCAACCTCCTAACCTCATTTTACAAAAGTTTCACATTGTTACAGAATCAGCTTAAATGATTCCATCCTAATGGAGCTCTTGAGTAGTGGTTACCAGAAGCTCTTTCACAGGTCAGCAAAACACTGTTATGTTGATGGCTCCTGCTGACAGAGACTAGCAAGAAACAGGTCTTCATGGAAGATGAAATGCATATTTCATTGGAGGAAGTAGAAGTGTTTCTTTGTATTTCAACTTGCTCAGACCTATACTGCAACATTTAACCTCGTGGTAACTCTGTTCTTTCCCCTATAAAGACATGAAATATTCAAACAAAAATAAACTTTTTTTTTGTCATGGAAATAGGATGAATATATGAATCCAAAAGAAATCTAGTTTAGAAAACTTCTAAACTTGCTAAGATCATTTGCAGAACTCAGACAATGCCGATTGTGAGAAAAAATGTATAAGAGCAGCTTCATCTGCTTGTCAGCTGCAATTGGCATAAACAGATTTCTGAATTATCCTGTTAGACCTTCTATGACAAAATTATGTATAAAAAGAATGGCTGATGTCAAAACCTGTTGGGATTTTTTGGTGAAAAGTTATGGTTTATGTAAACTAAGAATTTAGCAGGATCGGAATGGTTTATACGGCCAGAAAATTAAGGGAGGAGAATGAGCAGCTGTCCCTGGTCTGTGAGGTCCACGGGTAGAAGGGGATTGCATGATGTCCCTCCTCCAGGACACATACAAGTGCTGATGGACGTGGGGGCAAGTTTCTCCGTGAGACTTTACAGGTCCACAGTTAGCTACTTTCCATCTCACAGACACCTCAGGGCATAAACAGCTTCCAGCACCCTTCCAAAATGACAAACTGTATCCAAAGGCTGTGGAAAATAATCTGTTGCCTCAGCCTTTGACAGTGTCCAAAGGAGTCTGGGCTCCATTTACAGTGGCATAGAGAAATGCAGCTTTGCGGGCAGGGATTTAAATACACCAAACTCATACAAATGCCAAGTGAAAGCAAAGGTGGGTAATGGATCATCAAGATTTACTCAACTGGTCAGGAGCAAAACCCAGCCCGCAGGTTGCAGAGCAATGTTATGAACTCCATACAGAGGTATCCCAGGGAAGAAGATCCTGTAGTCAGCTCTGCAGAAGCATTTAGGTGCCAAATGTCATTTGAAGCCCACAGAAGTCAATAGTCAACGAGATGCCTGGCCCAGAGGCAGATGTCTGCGTGTCTTAGAAGGTTTAGCTCTCCAAGTTAACTCCACTTTCTTTCCCCTGGATGTTTTGAATCATCTGAGACAGTCTTGGGTGTCTAAGAGATCCACATCACTGTGTCAGAAATGGTCTAGGGTTTATGGGGACCTACAGTTTTTTGGAATGACAGTGAGGGGCCATGGGCATGTCCTGGAGCACTTTGAATGAACTCAGGTTTCTACGTGAGCAAGTGAGCAGTTAAAACAGAGAGTGCCTGCTGTGCTCTCTGCTCTAGCATTAATAAAGTATAATGGATGTGTTCTGTTGCTTTAGCAAGCACTGTATTTTAAGTATCACTCTCCATCACTCTCCTTTTTTTTTGTTTGTTTGTTTGTTTATTTGTTTCTGTGGTTTTTGGTTGTTGATTTGGTTTCATTTTGTTTTGTTTTATAAAACCCCCAGAGATCTAAAAGTTAAAACAGAGCTTTCCTATTCAATTGCCTGGTCCAATATTTGCTTGCAAACACAGGATATGATTATTTTCTTTCTGGCCACAGACTTTCTCATGCCAGTGTAGAAGTTCCAGCTTAGCTGTTCATATTGTTGTCTATGTATATATATATGTATATATGTAAAAGGAAAAAAAAAACGCTAGTCTCCTGTTTCTGGGTTAGTTTACATTCATTGGTCTCTTCTTCCTTTGTAGGAAGCATTAAGCAACAGTAACTCATTCTTAAATTTTTGTGACCATGATCAGAGTAATAAAAGAGAACTTTCATAAAATTACAGTATTCAGGAACCTGAAAGAGAAGGAATTAATGCTCTTATGCCGCTGACCCATTTATATTAATGGTTGGATATACCAAACAGCAAAAAGTCAACAAAATCTCAGGAAACAAAAAGGGGTAAGAAACCAATTTGTTCCTCATTAAGGTGCTGGAAAAGTCCAAGATAAACCTGTTTAAAATTGATCTGATAAGCTGGAGAGCTCTGATTCACTGATGTGTTTTTCCCTGCTAATGGTCCTTTACTAATATTTATCCATTGCTTTGAGTAACTATTAATCTCCTAAGTTGAGAAACTCTACAAATGCAATTTCTAGAGCATTTAACCTTTCATGTTTGCTGCCTCCAGAGTTTGGGTTGACTCAGATACCAAGCACGACATTTTACTTTGTTTCTATGAGCTCTAAATTGCTAAAATATTGGCACAAAGACTATTTAAAACTAGATTTTCTTTTTTTTAAAATCCTGCAAATGAATATGATATTTTTTCCTGAAGTGTAATGAAGTTGAATTCACTTTTGTTTTTCCACTTGCTTGCTTCTGCCTGTTACTGAAGCTCTTTCAAATTGCCATGTGCTTGCAAGTGTCATTTTTTTNTCTCACCTACCTGACTTTAAGGCTCCAGGTTTTACTTCTTGAACTGCTACGAGGGATAACAAAACAAAACTCCCCCCATCCCCTGCAGCAAACACAAAACTTTGGGCCTTTAAGCACTCTGAGATAATATTATGCAGATGGGTCATAACAGCAGCAGTGCTCTGACATTGGAGATATATTTCACAAAGCACGTCGGTACAATATTTGGGACTTAATTAATAATCTCTGTGAAAGCTGGTTTATGGATCATAATAACCATATTTTTAAACCTGTGAAATACAGCAACAAAAAATCTAATTCGCAAGGCAGATGGTGAAGCAGGGTCTATGGAGCAACAGAATGGGAGAGCTTTGCAGTGAATTTCAGAGAGTCTTCTGCTGGGATTTAGCCCTTGCCGAGGCTGTACCACTTCTCAAATGGTCTTTGAGGGTCATCAGACTACTGATAAATCTGGGTGAAGAGAAGTCAGCAAAACCAACTGCAAAATGAAGCAAATAAAAATATGAATTAATATTTTGCATTGATGGTTTTGCAGTGCAATTATTCTAAAGCCATTACACTCAAATTAAATAACAATCACTTGACGTAATTCAACTGTAAAGTTTAAGTGGCAGTTTTCTAGGATGTGGATTACAGTTTACAGAGGGACTGGGACAACTTGGGGTTTCTTCCTGCCTGGTACTTGTGAGAAGAACTGACACAATCATAATGGTTTCAATAACAGCAGCAAAAAACCCCACCGCTTTAATGTGATCATCATTCTACTTTAACAATGTTTTAGTCTCTAATCCTATAGAATCATAGCATAGTTTGTGTTGGAAGGGACCTTTAGAGGTCATCTAGGCCAACAGCTCTGCAATGACCAGGGAAGCTTCATCTAGGCCAGGCTGCTCAGAGCCCATCCAACCTAACCTTGAGCATTTCAAGGGATATGGCATCGACCACCTCTTCAGGGAACCTGTTCCACTGCTTTTGCCCGTCCTGTGTGCCATGGGGCTGTGCTCAATCCTTTCCCTGAGAAGGCAGTGACCAGCCCAGCTGAGA